>PVIC010000135.1:0-62796 GCA_004025085.1 Thryonomys swinderianus | reverse complement strand
GCGACAAAGCACGAAGCCTCCAAAGGAAGGAAGTGTGGCTGAGAATCCTGCCTGCCTAGCGGGCACGTGTGGGGCTTCGGCCCCTCTCTGGAGAGAACCAAGGAGAGAAACACAGTGAGCAAGTGCCCAGCTGCGGCCTCACACTGCGAAGGCCGTGGACGGCGCAGCTCCTTACTCCTTCCTGGGCCTCCGCGGTCCTTGCGTCTGGTTAAGGAGTTGGACCCTGCGAGGCCCGAGCAGCTGACTCAGAGATAATAACTTTCTTCACGGAACTCTCAAATGGGTTATCAGTACGCCAGGAAGCTAATTTAAATTCTGTGGCTGTGAAGTGACCCAATTTTTCATGTCCACCAATTTAGGCACCTCCCCGGGGAATCGGAAGCACACTGGACCAGAAGAAGCCACGCCCAGTAGGAAGGTGTTAGGCATGGCTCATTGACCCCAGGAAAGCCAGCTAAAGTGTTCTTGCTCCATATCGGAACTTCTTCCCAAGATATTTATTGTTCATTGCCTGCTCCAGCAGCTCTTTCTGGACAGTCTTCCAAGGACACGAGGTACTTCATACCTTTCGAACGTCTATTTTCGAACAACATACAAAATGCTGTTTTTACTTGCAATCAGATGTACATCGACTTAAAAAATGAAACATATCATGATGAATAAGTCTGTGATTCAGAGAAACCAGTATCTACACAGGGGTTCCGGGACTTTAAAGAGTTAAATATCTCAATTACTTTCTAGACCTTCTACACTATATGTAAAAAGGTCACACCTACCCTTAGGTACATTGTGAAGAGAAAGGACCTAAATCCATCCACTTCTACACTTAGCATCAGTAGACATCCAACAAGATTAGAGGCTGTTTCTTCTGTGCATATTATTCTTTGTCTTCCTCCCCCATTCTCTCTCCTTTTGTTCATAGTATTTGCTTTTATCTGACCATCTTGTCCAAAAGACACACAAGCTTCCAGTGATCCCATGCTGGTATTGTTAGTTGATAGAAAACAACTTTACAGATTGTATCTATTTGAATGTTATGTATTTAATTTTGGAAACACTTCAACTGCTTTAAAATCAATAGAAACTATAATGTAAAATAATATTTTATGAATAATTGTACAAGCGTTTCTTTACTTCCTTAAATATATTTTAATTTTAGAAGTTATAAAATATATTAAAAATGTGGGCAACTCTAGAGGAAATTCCAATAAAATTAAGAGAACTAAAATATACCATAACTCGCAGGGATAATTCTGTAATCATTGTGATAATCAACTAATTCTAAAAAAAGAGCAATTGGAAACAAAGAGTATAGTGAGACAATGCAGTGCCAGAGAGGGATGCCAGATGTGAACAGCCTCTTACATTCCGCGTGGAAAATCAAAATAGAAAAATATACTATAATGGTAATTTATGTAATAGTAGCTATTGAGGACAAAAGTTAGTAATGGAAAATAAACATGCAAACGTTTCTATGATGAAAGACTTTCACTAAAATTGTTCCCAAATTGATATTTGCTATATTCTGAGACATCATATTTACATGTGAAACAAGTTACAGCTGCAATGTAGACAAAGACACAAAGATTAATTTTCTTCATTATTTAGTTACGGATAACTATGCATTACTCTCACAGGAATTTAATCATTCTTTCACTAAAGTTTATCTGAGAACAGAACATACTGTCTCTAAGTATAAGTAACAGTATTAGTATGCAGCTATTAACAACAAATCTCTTTAAAATGAACAGAGCCAGTTGCTCCTGTTAATGTTTTATTTTGTTAATATTATTATAACTAACAAGGAATTAGTCATGTCTAGCTGATGCGACCAATTGTGATTGTTAATGTCTTTATTATAACTGCTTAAATTATAGCTCTTCTTTTTACAGATCAAACTTGGTAAATTTCTCCTGTCTGAGATTTGGCTCAGATCGTTTAACTGAGCTCCCCACTGGTACACTTTACTAGTTACAAATTTCATGAGGGTAGATCATTTCTAAGAGATTATTAATTTAATTCTGATTTTACCTAAGTTGGGCTTGCTTAGCATTATATGGTTAAAGTTATTTAATATACACTTAAAATTCTTCATTCCATGGAGCATTACAAAAATGTTCACAATGGAATAAAATTGAAACAAAAAGATATATTCAAATCTATGACATATGCTGACAAATGTAGGTAGCTTGAATATCCCAAAATATATTTTATATATAAATGTATCACATATATTTTTATATATTTCAAGGTAAATGAACAAGAGGAAATATTTTGAAAAGTCCTAAAAAATTTTTAGCAAAGATACAAATATGTTTAAGTTTCAGTTATACAGTAGTAGCATTCATATATATATATATATATATATATATATATATGTATGTATATGTATATATACACAAACACATACACACACATAATGGTGAAGCAGATGTTTTGGGGGAGATACTATTTAAAGGTACATTTATTCCCATTTTTCATGTTGTGTGAGTGTGAGCTAGATTCATTTTGGTAGATATAATACCATGCATTACATTTCCAACTACTACAGACCATTCCACTAGATTTTCAATGCTTTGCTCCCAACATTTTCTCTGAAGAAGCTTTGACTTTGAAAGTTCAGAAATTTTGAAGATTCATCCATGTGCAAAGCACATTTTGAGCTTCTTTAATGTAGCTTGCAAGCTTGCTGTGTATTTATTTCACCCTTGCATAACTCAAAAGTAATGGAACCGATTTAGCAAAAGATTGAGCAAAAGCAATTACCAAACACTTAGACTTGAGCTAATCATGGTCCCAGAAGATAATTTTTGGGAAATCCATGATAGAACATTTATACAGAGTTATTGTGGGTGTGCACTGACATCTTTGCAGCATGGAACTCTCTAGCACAGATCTTCCCTTGCAGTTCAACATCTCTTCTGAAGTTGAGCAGGGCGATTTACGTTCTGCCTTAACTTTGGTCCCAATATAGGCCCCTGAAATTGTACTTATCACTAACTGTAACGGCAGTGACAATACGATACTCAGTAACAACTGTTGGGGTTGCGGTTGTAGGTCAGTAGTAGGATATATTCCTAGCCCGTGTCCTGCACTTGATTCCTAACTCTGCCGAAAACACCTAATCAAGTACTGGCTTAGCACTTGAACACCAGCAAGGCAATTTTATTATTTAGTGTCATGAATCATTTTTTCCTGAGCTTTACAAATCAGCAAACAGGTTCATAAAATGAATGGAATGTTTCAAGGTTACTTCATCTTACGAGCTGCAAAGTTGAGACCCTAAATTTATTCATTCAATAGACCTATCACGCAAGCCTTCTGTGTGCAAGTGACTGTCCATGCAAGGGGGGTGCAGTGATGAGCCAGATAAGCAGAACCTCCTAACAAAAGGTAGAATCTTGTGAAGAGAATGTACAAAAAAGAATAAAAGGCAACGATAATTGTACTATTTCTAGTGAACATGAATGTCCTAAAAGAAAAGATCGGGACACTCAGTGAGAGGACAACAGAGCCTCGTGTGGAGCGATCGGCCTGTACAGAAACATGCAGAAGGTTGAGCTTCGGAGTCAGCAGGCTTCGGATTCACAGCTCAAGTTTTTCACATTATGCTAACTTGGAAAGTGTTTGAACAGGGAGCCCAAGAAATTTCACATAAGGAAATAATGGCTTCATCTTTGTACATGTGTAAGAGGTAAAAAATGCTTTAAGGATGTTGAGACCCTGCAATCTATACATATGTGTCCCAGTTTCCTAGTCAAAACCACTTCATTTTAACAATATTCAGACGATGAGGCCAGAATGCAATGGAGCTGCCTTCTCTAGAAAGCACTTCTGGATTCTGAAACTGGGTATTTTCTTCTCTTGAAGCTCACATAGCATTTTAGCTGGTCTCCCCTTGAGACACATATCTATCTAGGCTGCAGTTAGTTCTGCCAAGTTATTCTGTTCAAAAGGGCAGAGCCCATGATATTTCCACATTTGTATTTCCAAGGGTGTTCTGCTTCAACATTTAAAATTTAATTGAGGGCCAGAGGGTTAACTCAGTGGTTCCGGTGCCTCCCTTGCAAGTGCAAGGTCCTGAGTTCGATCCCCGGAAACCACATACAATGCTGGGCGTGGAGACTCACACCCACCAGCAATCAATGCCACACGCCACAGTCCCAGGTGTGGTGGCTCACGCCTGCAATCCCAGGACTCGGGAGGCAGAGGCAGGAGGATTGCTGAGTTTGAGGCTTGCCTGGGCTACATAGTGAGCTCAGGACCAGCCTGTACTACAAAGCAAGACCCTCTCTCCAAAAAAAAATTAATTGAATCATCACATGGATATTTATATTACATGCATGAGAAAAATATATGCACAAAAGAAGCAGCATAGTGTAGCTCATGGACTAGGGCCCATGGCATCTTACTAATCCTGTTTCACTTTGGATTCTACTGTGTATCACCTCACACACTTAGTCTCTGAAGCTAGAATTTTCTATCTGCAAAATAATGTTAAGATCTTCTTAGTAAGACATGCTCTCATGGAGAGAAAATGTAATCTACATCGGACTGAGATGGACTACTTTATTCATAAATTCATGGCATCTATTAATGTTCCTCATTAACTTTTTTGTTTGCTTGTTTGTTTGAGACAGGGTCTCACTTGGTAGTTCAGACTCGCCCTGAGCTCACTAGGTAGGCCAGGCAAGCCCTGAACTCAGAAATCCTCCTGCCTCTGCCCCTCCAGTGCTGGGATTACAGGCGTGAGGCACCATGCCTGGCCATCATTATCTTTTAATATAATGTTGCCATTACTTACCTCTATTTGCAAGCTAGTCAAGGAAATAGGGGAGAAATCACAAATGTTAGCAAGTTTCACATCTACTGTTGAGATGTTTGTGACCTACCAGCACGTAATTAATGAGAAAGGTGTTAGACATTAAGCAAATGACCAGCTAAAGATTACATTTCACGCTGAACAAGCTAGTAAAGCATTATTACCTTCCCCAACTTTATTGAAATATGAATAATATCTACTATATTTTCAGATTATTGTTAGATATGTCTACAAATAATTATAACCTAATAAACTTGCACAAGATGAAGATAACTTAGATCTCCCAGTTTATGTTAAGTTTCCTCACCCGGAATCCTGCGAAAGCACCTTTAGTACCTACTGTTGCTGATGCAGGTTCCTGCTGGCTTTGCAACTGATGAAAGCAAACAAACGTATAGGGCCAGCTCCCGAGGCTGGCTGTGAGCCACGGGGAGAGGAGGAGACTGCGGAAGGAAGTCGCAGATAGGAGCGGAGAGAGAAATACGATTTCCTGCTGTTAGACCAAAGCAGAATGTTAATCCCCAAGATGCATGGTGAAAGAGGTCAATAAATCCAAGCTAACAATAAAAACATTTCTCCTGTTTCAAGCTGACCAAGGTAAAAAGAGCAAAAGAGACTGTACACAGATAGCATCTCTTCCGTAGCCTCATGTCATTCCTTTACACTCACTGTATTTGCCCTTTCAAGACAAAAACCATACAGTACACTTTCCTAGATTTCCCAGCAACTCCCAGTTGTTATTAAAACATTTCTGCTTAAATATTGCTCCTTATTATATTAGATAAAAACTGTTATTGCTGACATCATCTTTTCAATCTCTCCTTTCTTCTCTTGAGAAAATTACTTTCCAAGATGATATTCAAGTAAATAGGAGAGAAGTTGTTGGTCGAACCAGGACACTTCTTGGGAGCCCTAATTCCTGTCCACTTGGATGGTGCATTTTATGAGCTGTATGTGGGGTTTGCTAGTAGATCCTTCTTCATGCTTAGCAGAAATGGAAAGTTGAAGTAGCCTTTACCATGTTCAGCTTTTTGAACTGTGGTTCCCATCTACCTGGCTGACACAACCTCCGCCATAAATCTTCTGAAAGACTGTTTTCCCTCTTTTCTCAGCACCAACAACTGAGAAAGATTGGAGAGTACTGAATTCTGATTGCCCATGAATAACAGATTAGAGAAAAGGCTTCAAGACTAAGAATCATGCACTTTGAGTTCCTTTGATACCACTTAAACTAAGATACTTGAATTGATGGGTCTGACTCACACCTTCCTTTTTCCACTGATGATGAAAACCCAAACATTGTTCCCAGTGTGTGTGTGTGTGGGGGGGGGGTGTATGTGTGTGCACACCTGTGTGTATGTAATAGTGTGAATGTCTCCAAGATAGGCTTAGGGAAATAGAACTTTCTAAAACTACAACACTAAAATTTTGATGGAGGCCTGACAATGAGCTAAGTTAGAAAAATGTTACCAAAATAGAGTACATTTGTTATCTGTTATGTAGTCAAAGAGTTAAATTGAGAATTTCAGGTTGTAAAGGTAATCTTGTTCCTAGTCATACGGGTAGAAGAAAGATCATCTGGTGAATACACAAACGTGTGTGTGTGTGTGAAAACACACACTTTCACCTTTGTTGCATACGTTGTCTGATTCCTCACCCTCTTTCCTTCCACTCCACACTGACTCCAGGGTCTGTACCCTTTCTCGACTCTCTTTTAAGGTTTGACTGGAACATCACATACTCTACACAGTTAACTGCATCCTCTTTACTTAAAAGCAATCCTTTCTTCCCCTAAATTCACAGAACATTGCCTCTGATCTAATTCTAAGGGCCTTTCATGTTTTATGATCTTGTTTTAAAGTTAAGAGTGAACATAGTTCACTCAATCCCCAATAAAAATAGAGCTATCATCATACTTGTATTTGACAAATTGTTGGCCCTTAGAAAATGAATGTAGAATTCTAAAGGATATTAAATGCAAATCCAAGGCTCAATGTGTATAATATATATAGTAGAGATAATGTAATGATTGGGGTCTTCCACTTCTGAACCACTCTCCTTTTGAATTATTTGATTCACTGTGTTCTATTAATTTTGTTTGTCTCTCATCCTTTTCTGCACTGAGTCCCGGGTGATCTGATTTGAGGACCAGACTGGAACTTACCTGTTTACAGTTTATCTGTAGTCAGCCATCCCAAACAGAATGTGTTGGCAATTAAACCTGTGACCTTGAGGGGAAACTGATCTGTTTTTCTGCAAGAAAAGACTCTCAGGTTGTAACTCTACCATTACCAGGTGCACTCAGTTTTCATCTGTATTACTTTCTGATTGATACACATTAATTTTATGTATTTAGATCATACAAGGTGATAGATGATTAGTACAGCAAACACCTTAAATTTTCTTTTTTTATTGTGAGTAAATTTTGATTGAGTAAATTTTAAACATCCCCTTTTGTATTTTTTTGAGGACAATGCATTATTTCTATTTACTCAACAGTGCAATGAAACAGTAGAATTTATTCCTCCTTCTACGTTTTCCTAGTTGCCCAAACCATTCCCATCCCCCCCCCGCCTCTTTTTAACCTCTGAACTTCTGTGGGTTCAGCTTTCCTAGATTTCACACACAAATGAGTTCGTGCATTATCTGTCACTCTGAGTGTTATTTACTTTCTGAATGAAGCGCCTTCAGGCTCATTCATATTTTCACAGAGGACAGGACTTCACCCTCTTTATGACTCAGCGTCATCCCATCAAATACCACATTTTCTGTTTCTGTTTATCCATTCTAGCCATGTAGGTTGAATCAATAGTTGCCAAAGGAAATATGGGTTCAGATGCACTCCAGTGTCCTGATACATATATCCATCCATTCAGTAGTGAAATTGCTGGGGCATACCATACATTCATTGCTAATTTTTGAGAATCTCCATACTGTTTTTCCATTGCTACTGTACTAGTGTATATTTCTACAGAAAGTGTTAGAGAATTCCCTTTGTTATACATGGTCACAGGCATTTATTAGTTTTGTTTTTTTAATTGAATACTTTATTGATATATTTTACATACAGCTCACAATCACACTCAACATTGGGAAATTTGTTATCAGTATATGACACGAGTTAACTCTGATTTTTACCCATATCCCAACACACCCCACAACCCCTCACCCACTATATCATATGTTTTCTTTTCATTTTCAAATAACATTTATTCTTTCCTCTCATTACTTTTGCCTACCACATTCCCTTTGAGTTTTTCCCATTTCACAATATCTATCATATATTCTAGAACTCATTTACATGTACAGCTTCTCAATCCAAAGAAAAGATACAGTATTTACATATGTGTGATCTATTTATTTCACTTATTAGTGTGTCCTCAAGGTGTGTCCTTCTGCACATAAATGAATGAAACTTATCATTCTTTATGGCAGAGTAATACTCCATTTTGTAAAAAAACCACATCTTATTCAGTCTCCAGTTGATGGGCATCTGTATTGTTTCCAAGATTGGGCTATCGCAAACTGAGCTGCTATGAACATGGGTGTACATATGTCTTTACAAAATGATTCTTTTAATTCCTTGAGTATATTCCTAGCAGGGGAATAGCAGGGTCAAATGGAAGGTCCCATTTGCTTTGTTTTTTTAAAATGTTCTCTCTGGGAACATTAATAAACAAATTGATAGGAATCAATTTTATATTCCTGTTTTTACATTTGCATACCTTCTTTTAAGAAATGTCTGTTTGGACCATTTATTTATTAATTTGTTTTATTATTATTACTATTGTTTAATTCCCTATACTGTTTTGAATTAATATTATTAACCCCTTTTTCAGTGTGTATTTGTAACTCTTTTCTTCCATTCTGTAAGTGGTCTCTTTGTTGATTGTTTTCTTTTCCATGGAAAGCATTTTAGTTTTGTGTAATCCCACTTGTTAAATTTTGTCTGTGCTTTGAGATACATATCCAAAAATTCTGGACCAGTATCTTAAAGAGTTTCTCCTAAGTTGTCTTCTAATAAGTTCACTACTTTATTCGAGTAAAAATTTAAAGGCAGATATGAATTTTTATTAAGCTCTTCCAAAAATTTGGAGGTTGAAAGTTTTCTAAATTCACTCTATGAGAAAAACATTAAACTATTACCAAAGCTAGATGAAGACACAAACAAAAACAAAACATTGACTAATATTCCCGAAGAATACAAACATTAAACTCTTCAGCAAATGCTGACAGAGTGAACACAAAAGCATATTAGAAAGATTATACCCTGTGTCTTAGATGGAATGTGTCTTAGAGATACAATATTTTGATATACACAGGTGGATAAATCTGACACATTAACAGACTCAAGGACCAAAACTATATGATCATTTCAATAGATGTACAAAATATGATAAAATTACTTAGCATCTTTAATGAAAATAAATTCTCAAAAAATTGGGTATAAAATGAGCATACTTTAACTTAATAAAAGCCACATCTGAGAGGCCCACAGTTAACACCATAATGAATAGTGAAAGATAGAAAGCTGAGATCCAGAACAAGGTAAGGATGATAAAATTACTAATTTTATTCAGCATAGTGTTGGAAGTTCTAGTGAGAAAAGTCAGGGAGAAGAAAGAAATAAAATACATTCCAAATGTAAATAAGGAAGCCAAACTGATCTTGTTTACAGATGACATGATTTTATATATAGAAAGATTTCAAAACTCCATAAAAAAAGTGACAGAGTACAAAATCTAGAGGCAAATATCAGTAGAGTTGTTTTATGCTAATACCAAAGTATCTGAAATAGAAGTCAAGAAAGCAATCCCTTTTACAGTAGCTACAAAATATAGTACCTAGAAATAAATCTAATCAAAGAAGTAAAAGATCTTTATAATGCAAATTAAAATCCTAAGTTAAAAATTTTAAAAGGACACAGAGGAATGGGAAATCCTTCCATGTTCATAGACTGGAAGAATTAGTATTATTAAAATATTTGTGCTATTAAAAGCAATCTACCCAGACATGGTGGCTCAAGCCTGATCCCAGCACTTGGGAGGCAGAGGCAAGAGGATTGCTGAGTTTGAGGCTTGCTTGAGCTACATGGTGAGCTCAGAGCCAGCCTGAACTAAAAGCGAGACCTTGTTTCAAAAAAAGGAAAAAAATCTATGAATGCATTGTGTTCTCTATCAAAATTATAATTAAATTTTTCACAGAAATGCAAGACAAATTCTAAAGTTCATTTGGAACCATGAAAGATCTTTAATAGCCAAAGCAATCTTGAGTAGAAAGAACAAAGTTATAGACATCTCATTACCTGACTTCACAATATAATACAAAATTACCTTAATTAAAATAGCAGAGTATTACCATAGCATACAAACGGATACATGGCCCATGAAATAGGACATAGAGCCCCAAACAGACCTGTATGTTTACTGAAAATTTGATTTCTTTTGGGAAAATTACTTGCTGTGTTTCCCAAGTGGGCCCTACCTGGACTCAAGGACATCCATTGACTGAGCCTCCAGGGTAGCTTGCGTAGGGGCGTATAGCAGAATCACCAACGGACGTTTGACTAGTGTGAAGAATACACAAGGGGCAAAGATCCTTCTCTTCAGTAGATAGCTCTGAGAAAACTGGATATCCACATGAAAAAACAAAACAAAACACCTGTCTCCCCCTACACACAAAACTCAATTCAATATGGACTAGAGACATAAATGTAAAATCTCAAAAAATCTGACATTAGGTTCAAAGCCCAGAGTCCTCTTTAAAATGTGCGTGCACTTTCCTTACATTCTCTAAGACTGCTTTGCTGTAGAATTTGTCTGGCTGGACCACTGTTTCTTTCTTACTATTATGGCGGTCAGAAAGTTAATGTTTGCAGAAGGACTGCGTAAACTGAATTGCGCAGAAACATACGCGAAATACAAGCGAATGCTCATTTCCTGCACTATCTGACACAGAGTTTCTAGAACACTCTGTATCTCTTTTAGAGGAGTTTGAGACTCCTTCTGTGGTCCTTCAGAAGCCCTGTTTGGCCTTTGGACCTTCTAATATTCAGATTTTCTTCTTTTGATTCTATATCCTTTCTGTGTTCCTTTTCTATTAATTTTAAAATTATTTATAGATTGTAGTTTGCAGAAAACTTTTTCCTAGTCTGGGGATGTAACAGCACCTGCCCAGCAAGTGCAGAGACCTGAGCTCAATCCCTGGTATAAAAAAACCAAACAGACAAATTAAAAAACCCCACACCTTTTCCTTATCCGTCCATTTGAAACAACCACACGTAAGTGTTACCTTCGCTGTGTGTTCCCCACTCAGACTTTGACCAGTTCCCAGATTTATCCTCAATATTTGCAAAGTCATTCGCAGCTATAAAACACTAAGTAGATACTTGAGGCGCTTCTCCTTTTATTCGATCTCCTCCTCCCTGAAAGGTTCGCCCTTTTTCTAGATGACTCCTCTTCTTCCAGTTCAGCCTGCTCTGCTATTTGAAATTCAATGAGCTGAGAGAGGACACAGATCCTGCCCCTGACGCAGCGTCAGTGGGAATATATCTGTCAGGTAACTGAGGAGGGTAGAGCATTTGGAGACCTGGCTGTTTGGCCTTTAACCTTGTTTTGTCTGTGCAGGGAACACAGAAGAAATCCCATTATTCATTGCTCTGGCTAAATGAGGAGATGTGTGTCTCAGATTTACTAGAACAGGATTCTTCATTTAATTAAATCTGAGGTTATAACTGTCAAAGGGACCTCGGGTGGCAAAAACTTTGTCAGTATTTAAATCCAACAATAACATTTTCCTACTCATAATTAAAGTGGATCCATTGATTTCAGTTCTCAGGGAAGGTTATTGTTTCTGAGGCAACACTACTTTGCACTGATAGAGCTGCTTTATGATAGCTGTGACCTTGGGCAAGTCACTTAACCTCCCCAACTTCTGATATAAAGCAATTATTAATGCCATTTAAACAGAGCTGTTGTCAGGATTACAGGAGATAATGAACCTGAAAGTCTCTCCGGTTACCTAGAAAGACAACATGTTCATTATCTCAGCTCACCCATGCGCTGTCAGTGGGTGGAGGATAAGACAAGGTGTTTGCTTGGTAGGATAGGTGAGGATTCAGATCTAGAAGAAAATGTGTAAACTCTTGATGACGCAGAGCTAAGGCCTTGACAAACAGAAAATTTCCTTTGGCTGTCCTGACACTTTAACACACTGGCGCTACATGTGTTTCCTGAGACCAAATTCTGCCAACATTCAGGAAACTCATATAGCTCTCAGTGTATTAGAAGAAATCCAGCATTTAAAAATGCAAACAAAAGATGCCACCAGAAGCTCTCAGAAGTGACCTAGGGCAGAGATTGCTCCCCTGGACCAGGGCCACTGGTGTGCTGGCACAGTTGTCTCTGGTGTAGGCTGACTGGTAAACTCTCCGAGATTTTGCAAGCCATGTGTCCAATGCAGCAGTTGCTACAAATTAAGTTATAATTTAACTACTTAAATTTCAGTGAGGAGAAGGAAAATTAATACTCAAAATTTTTTAGTTTATTTTTATCTTTATTGGTATGTTGTATATACACATCATGACCACACTCAATATTGGGAATTTGTACCAATATATGACATGATTTAATTCTCATTTTTTTACTATTCCCATACTCACCTCATAACCTTCCACCCCTAAATACATAAGCTTTCTCTTTTTTATTACCATTTTTCCTTTACCCCTCATTATTCACCCTCCACCACATTTCCCTTTGAGTATTTTCTATTTCACGATATCTATCATATATTCTAGAACTCATTAACATGTTCAGTTTCTCATACCAGAGAACAGATACAATATTTATACATCTGTGACCATTTAACTTATGGGTATGTCCTGAAGGTATGTCCATTTCAGTATAAATGACTCAAATTTATCATTCTTTAAGGCAAAGTAATACTCCATTTTGTAGAAAAACCACATCTTTATCCATCCTCCAGTTGATTGGCATTTGGGTTGTTTCCAAGATTGAGCTATCACAAACTGAGCTACTGTGAACATGGGTGCACATATGTCACTATGGTATGATTCTTTTTTTTTTTTTTTTTGAGACAGGGTCTCGCTTTGTAGTCCAGGCTGGCCCTCAGCTCACTATGTAGCCCAGGCAAGCCTCGAACTCAGCAATCCTCCTGCCTCTGTCTCCTGAGTGCTGGGATTACAGGCGTGAGCCACCATGCCCAGCACTGTGGTATGTGGTATTGATGGCTTGTGGGCATGAGTCACCACGCCCAGCATTGTATGTGGTTACCAGGGATTGAACTCAGGACCTTGCGCTTGTGAGGCAGGCGCTGGAACCACTGAGCTAAATCTCCGGCCCAATTCTTTTAATTCTTTTGTGTATATTCCTAGCAGGGTAATAGCAGGGTCAAATGGGACCTCTAATCCTAGTTTTTTTTTAGGAATCTCCACACTCAACATTTTTAACTTCCTCATCTTTGCTACCAAAAATTTACTATTATCTGTACTATTGAGAATATCATATTTGTTTGTTAGAACACTGTATAACAACAAGTTGCTGTGCTTACAATGGCCACTTATGATATTAGGTTTTCAAAGAATTCAACCTCCAGTTTGGGTTTCTCTTCCTTGGCTTTTGCACTGTTTGCTCTTGGGAAGCCAGCTTCCTTGTCTTTGGAACACTCAGCTTATGTAGAGGCCCATGATGGAAAGAGCTGAGGCCTCAAACCCACAGACAGGGAGCAACTGAGATCACCAAAGAGCATGTGCAGTGGGAAGTGTCCCATGATGCAATAGTTACTGGGGGTTCTTCTGAGACCTGAAGCACAACCAGCAGCCTCAGGCATTCCCAGCAATAGATGCCTACAGTAACACAGCACCAAAATAGTCCCAGTTCATACCTGAAGTCTACAGATCTTTCCTAAACAGTGCACTGTTGCAAACAAATCCAAAATTATCCCATTGGTATTAATATTTGTCTTTTCCAAGACGGGGATTGAATCCAGGGGCTTAGGTATGTTGGGCCAGTAGTGTTACTGAGTTACATCCCGATCCCTAATATGCCTTTTTAAAAATCTTTTGTGTTAGTAGATAAAAACACCCATTGATAACAGATTTATGAGTACCATTATAAGAATATGCAAAATAATCATTAAGAACTTAACTTTTTCAAAGTAAAAATAGATTTTATTGACTAAAAAATTTAGTGAAAAGACACAATAAAATAATTGGGGAGGTCAATGAAGAATCTTTGCAAACGTAAGTACAAAATAATCGTTTTACACAAAAATCATGAGGTTTAAATTGCATTTTATATATTATTCAAATAACACTTTGCAGTAAACAGTAATGTGCCTACATATGTATTAGTTATAGATACATAAATCTATAAATAGCACTAAATTTAAAATTTTATAGTTTTAAATCTATCAGTAAGTTAAGTAAAATAATATATATTATTTAAAATAAAATTCATATAGTGTGGTACATTTATAAACAAAAAAAATACCCAGTATCTCTTATACATATTTATATTTCTCTGTAATTATTCAACTAACACATACACCTGTTTGCACTATTTATTGCCTTTTCTCAAAATCATCCCCAGACAGAAAAGATAAGTATAAATCAGTAGCCCAATGACAGTTTGGGCTGTTACATAAAACGATTACCTAATTTTTTATAATTTGAATAATTCTGAGATTAAAAACAGTGTTCACAGGGTATTTCAAAATATTTGCATTCTTTATCATTTGCATGCACTCAGTAAATGAAATCAAATTAACATTATATTTATGAACTAGCATTCTACACATCTTTTCTATTTAGAAATTGTCCACACATTCAGAATTATTTATCATTTCACTGATTCATATATCTAAGGGTCTAAAGTTAAATTTCTGGAAACTACAATTTTATTGTACACATTAAATCTTTATGACTTGTACTGTTGTAAGAATTTCATAAAAGTGAATCCTTTGGAAAGACCGTCATAATGAGTTTGCCATGGGCTAAGTCTCCCAAGCCGGTGTCATCTCTGAATTAAAGTTCCGCGCTCTGCTTTCCAGCCTCCCCTTCAGGAGGCGCGAGCTGCCGGCCTCCCAGGTCTCATCGCCACAGAGGACACTGTTATTTCAAACCACAGATCTTCGTGGCTCCTTTGTTCTGCTTCTCTGCTTGGTAGGATCCCGCCCGGGTTCCGGGCCCCGCAGCAGCCCACGCTCTCCCTCTTCTTCCTCCGGCCGCTCTCCGCTGAGCCTGGGCTTCCAGAGAAACACACCCCATCCGGGAGTCTGCTGCGTTACCGCCACACGCCCAGGTGTTCTCCAGCTCCTCATTTCTGTTATTAAATCATGAAATAAGAATGCTATCTTTGAAGAGCACATTTCCTAATGGATTTTCTGAGAGAAAATCTGAAAAGTTGGGCTCCTCAGTATAAAAGCATAAATATATTTCAGTGACTCTTGAAATGGCTAATGCTCCCCAGTCACCCTATGGGAACTTTGCTGTTTAAAGGAGGAGAGAAGTCATTTTTACAGGTGTTAAATTTGTCCTTAATGATGTTCTCAATGTCTGTAGATGTATTAAAAGTACCGAAGACTATTGTACCATATGAACATACATAATACTTTATTTTACAGTAAATTTAGGTCAGAAATGTCACAGCATCTCACTGTATTTAGATTGCTGAAAAATTGTAAAAATCTTTAACTCCGTGGGGCAATCTTGTTTTCAATGATTCACACAGAATTTCCAGTATCAGCCAGGCTTGGTGGTTCAAGCCTGTAATCCCAGCACTCAGGAGGCAGAG
The DNA here is from genome assembly GCA_004025085.1 of Thryonomys swinderianus. Classification (NCBI taxonomy): domain Eukaryota; kingdom Metazoa; phylum Chordata; class Mammalia; order Rodentia; family Thryonomyidae; genus Thryonomys; species Thryonomys swinderianus. The sequence continues at coordinate 47,163 of PVIC010000135.1, read as the reverse complement.
GCAGGAGGATTGCTGAGTGTGAGGCTTGCCTGGGCTACACAGTGAGCTCAGGGCCAGCCTGAACTACAAAGTGAGATCTTGTCTTTAAAAAAAAAAAATTCCAGTATCAGAATATAAAAAAAAAGTTTACAGTTTTTGAATATACTAATAAATTGCCACAGATAATTTTTTGACTTGAAAGATTTTAACCAAATCATCTTGAAAGATGAGATTCTGCCCAGGGAAGTTCTTTAACCACTTTATACTTGAAAATCCTAGGGCAGCCCAGATGCAGTTATTGAAATAATTGTGAGGTCCCAACCCTTCCTCCTTATTATGTTGGTGCTGTTCTTTGCTTTGTTTCCTTTTGTTTTGTTTTCACATTGCTGTTTAGAGGAATTGGATGGGTTTTCTGAACAATAACCTTTTTTCTATTATTTTTAGAAAGTGATATATTTTAAATGATCTTTGGATGAAAGGAATACAAAAATTATAGAGCAGCACTATTCAAATTGAGCAGATATTTTATTTTTATACATCTCTATGCATACGAGTTACTGTATTCTTCATTTTTCCATGCCAGGGAAGACAGGCTGGTATGTGGTTGTTTTCTCGGCAAAATTTCATCCTTCTGACAAATAGATTGTCTCTTTCAAACTTAGTTTATTTGTAGAAAACCATCAGCTTCCTTCCTCTAGTTTAAAGAGTAAAAATAGTTCTGGGAAAGATCTTCCCTTGACCGTAGGAACCTCATTTCCGCTCTGAAGAGAAGAAGTTTCTGTCCGGTCCTCCAGGTTACGGGCCTCACCTTCAGACACGTGATTTGATGGCTCCGCCTCAACCCAGCAGCCACCGGGCTTCAGTCACAATCGCCTGCTCCGAATTCCTCTGCTCACTTCGACTCCAGGCTGTCATTCCTCTTATCTTGTGTGACATGTTTTCCGTTTTCTACATCTCACTGGATGCACATTAACATTCTTATTTCTGACTCCCATTGAGACTTTGGGAGGATTTTTCAAAAGAAAAATGATCAAATGCTGATTTTGTGTGATTGCTTCCACAAGCGAAGACTACTTATTTTACTTTAAAGGTATTGTGTGGATCTTACATAATTGGATCATTGATTCAACTGGAGACTGTATGTATCTTGTTGAAAAAATTTCAAGGAACACTCCAATATTAATATTTAGGTCATACAACATAGTTGTGACTCATATTCAGTATATTTTTTTTATTCTTGTAATGTGCGCCTAATTTATGTCTGCTGTGTTTCGGTTCACTTATTGTTAGTGAAAAACAGTACCACACACTGGGTAACTTACAAAGAAAGGGATTTTATTTTGGTTATGGCTCTTCTCCAAGACCGCAAGACTGTCTGATGGCATTTTTTCTGGCAGAGCCTCGTGGTTGCTCTAGGCATCACGTGGTAAAAGATGGGAGTGCACAAGAAACCTGCCAGAACTGGCTTTTTATGGAAGACCCACTGTTGGGGTAACCCACTCACTCGCCAGTCTATTAATCCATTCCTGAAGGAAAAGCACGAATCTCCTTTCACAGGGTCCACCTGGTCGCACACCATCACCTGTCCTAGTGATGCTTGCATTAGCACCTGCGTTTGCAGAGAAAACAAACTAAGAACTTGTTTTATAATGCTGTAGTTAGATTTTGCATTTGTCTTACTGTAATACGAATACAGAGACATTTCTTGCAAAACAGCTTTCAAAAACACTAAAGCGATCTAATCTAATCTCCCCATATTTCTTACGCATTGTAAAAGGCTTGTTCTTTTGCCTTCGTGCTTGAACGATAGTCGCCAGTTCTAGCTTGTAGGATCTAGAACAGCTTCAAAGGAATGCAGAATTTGACTTGGTCCTTTAAAGACGATAAGAGCTTTAATATAGGATGAGAAATAAGTCCTGTAAGTTGATAAAAAATCATAAAACAGGGCAGAGTCAAGAAGTGCAATCCCAGGCTGGACTGCCTACTAGGATGGAGTCTGTAAGACAAAGTTTGCTCCATGAACGGAGTACAAGTACCTCTCCATGTATATGCACAGAATTTGGCTGTAATGATAAATTTTTGAATGAGTAATAGCACGAATAAAATTGTTTATAATCATATAATGGCAAAATTTAATGTGAGACTTCAGATGTTAATCTTTAGAAAATTTTCATTTATATCTTGGGCAGTTGGAAGGTCATTCTGTTAAAATCTTGATGAATGAATAGATTGATGGGCCACTGAAGAAAGGGAAAGAAGGAAAATGCATAGCGTAATTGTTCAAGCAGGATTGATACAGTCTGAACCACAGGAAAAGCACTAAGAAGGAAGCAAAAAGTCAGTTGATTTCTGGGGAACTAGAAGGTAAAATTAGTGATATTTGGTGATTAGTAAGTTGGGATGAAAGACATTTAGGGATTGGTTGATTATGGATGAAAAGAAAGAGAACTCTTAGATAAACATTATTTTAATACCCTTTGTAAAAAGTCACATTTTAATAATGGAAATGGGGCTACATTATAATTAACTGGAGATATCAATAGAGTGTAAAACCTACATGAAAGATATTTCTTTGAGCTAGTCCAAAGATGTGTAAGTTAAACTTACACTGACTGATAAATAATCCTTCATACACACCTGCTGGCTAAACCGGTCCTTTCCTTGTCTGTGTTATCAGGTCGGCTCTGGGGTGGTGGGGAGTTATAAACGTATACAATACTGACCTCTGGAAATCTTTGAAAGACATTGACAACTTTGATAAGAGTCAACACTTTGCAAATAATGTTGAAGATGTTTTCGGAGAGACTGGTAACTCCCCTCCCTGCATAAGGACTATCTCTGAAGGAGTCTAGCACTGACTGATAATTTCTTAGTCACAGAGGAAAGTGCATAGCTCCAAATATAACGCACGAGACAAAGGATGACGCAGTGAAGTGCGGATGAAATGGATTTTGCCAGTAGGACATTCCCTGGTGCGGTCGTCCAGGTACACAGCGCGTCTCCCCCTGCTGAGCCAGCGCATGGTTTTGACCAAGAGCTGAGTGTCCCTGGCATCACCCTCTTGTCCCAGAGCTGCCCTGGTAAGGACCTGTGTCCTGCTTATGAAAACACAATTTAGACGATCCCACTTGACTGTCCTCGGAAAGGCATCATTAGTTAATTGAACTGTGGCCATTTAGCCATCTGTAACAACTTATGGGAATTATAATGCTACTGATAAAAGGATATTATTTATAATGAGTTTCGCCACAAAATGTGCCCTGAATGCAGAAGACTAACTACTAAATTGTGATTCCCAGCATTACCATAAAGTCTGAAGGCACAAATACTGACTCTAAAGGGAATGAAAATATGGAGAAATCATAGTAGCTGATGAGAGCAATGCATAAGAGTATTGTGCTCTAAGAAAGGCAATCCAGATTAGTTGAGACCAACGGGCAGGGGGAAAGCGGTTCAGGACAGGGACACTGTTGTTACTTTTCTCTTCATGCTAACACGAACCCAAAATGAGAGTCACATTTATGTTTCTAACATTCTAGAGTGCTGTACACCTCCTCTCTGGGAAATGTCAGGGACAACATTAAGTATTTGAAAACTCACGCACAATATAAAATGGGTAGCAGTAGTACTCTTTGGCCTTTACTATTTTTGTGGACCACTTTGTTTCCTTTTGTCCTCAAAAAACAGCTAAAAGTTTTGTATCTTTATACCATTTCTTGTTAGAATCACCCACAGAAACTAAGATCTTTTCTTTCTTTCTTGATGATTTAAGCCTCTGGATTGCAGTAACCCTTCATTCCATCTTGCCAGACATGAGCTAGTGACGCCAGTCATCACATAATCTTCCAGTACGTTGATCTCTCATTTCCTTGACCTTAACTTCTCCAAGGAATTTTTCTTTCACCCTAAGGGAGTCTTTCATAAGTCTTCCTATTGCAAGTAAGCAGAAGTCTTGCCTAAACCACCCATTGCTGGTAACTAACACCTTTCACAGTAGCAAACTTAACCTATTCTCTTTAGAGTTTATTGATTTCAGTATAAAAACTGATCCTTAAAACCCACAAAGGTTCATGAACCATTTATTTCTGACCACAAAATCCTTTTCCCCCCAACCTCTTTCCTTCTCCTGCTTTCAGAGACTTCCTGTACAACATACATTCCCTACATCTTCAATGAATTTGTCTTTTCCATTTGAAAATCTTATACCATCAGGTGAAACGCCAAGAGCCCTGGTAAAATGTAAAGTTCCCCTTCTTTTTCCATCTTTCCCATAGCTCTGTCCAGTAGAAGAGAAACATACCATACTGACTGGGTTCAATTCAAGTCATAACCGCTAATTTTAAGAAGACGTGCAAGATGGCCCTGAAATCCATAATTTATCCTTCTAATGTGTGTTGTTTCCCACTTTGTAAAATAATTACATGATAACCTATAGTATATCAGTGATAGTAGTCTTAAATTAGTTCTGTGATAATCCCAAAATTCCTTCTATATGAATTTGGCTCTGATTTTGCTGTATCTCATTAAACTATGTTGATTTGCTTCTTAATATTTTATATGATTTTGGAGGCAAATCAGGAATGTCATAGTACATGAAAGAACTGAGGTAACATATTAGTTCATGTTCTGTTGTAAAAATAAAATGTTTGAGGGTAAGCACTATATAAAGATAGCAGGCTTATTTCAGTTACAGTTTTCAAGCCTGAATAATCAAGATCAAATGACCCTGTTTGTTTTGTCTTTGGTGAAAGTTGCATGACAGATGGCATCATGGCAGGAACATGTGTCACAGGGAGCACTTGGTGAGCCAGGAAGTCAGAGAGAGATTCAAGGGTTGGGCTTAATCTTTTAAAGCGTCTCATTATTAGGAGAATTACCCTGTGTCGCATGAGAACTACCTTAAATGACCAGAGCACAGCACTTCTAATCACCTAACCCTCTTCCACAGGCCACCCTTTCATAGTTTCCAGCCCTAAAGCTCCATCACACTGAAGACCAGCATGTGGACCCTTAGGCATAGACCTCATCTATGATATAGCAGTCAAATAGGCCTATAAAATAGTTATATGAATTTGCCTAGCCAGGAGTTGGTTAAAGTATGCTTACTGTTTGCCATAAGCTAGGTGCTGTTGCCTTAATTTTGTCTCCTTTGGGCTTCCCTAGAAACTTTGAAAACTCTCTCAAAAGCATTGCTCTTTCTTTTTCTTAATTTTTCTCTTTATTGGTGCATTGTATATACACATCATATCATGATCGCATGCAATATTGGGAATTTGTATCTGTATATGACACAGTTTAATTCTTATTTTTTTAGCATTGTTCTTTCTGCTATATTCTCCTATCATTACACAGAACCCTGGCTTATGAGATGGCAACATTTAGGTCAAAGGGAGCTTTCTTGTTCTATGACTGTATCTCCCATGACCCTCTCCGTTGTTCTCCGTTTCCCTAAGGAGAGGTGGGAAGAGGCTTCAGAGGGTGCTGAAGTTGTGAGCTTAGATAGGTCTCTTCCTCCAGTTCAGTTAGTTCTAGTAAAATCCTTGCTAGGTGCTGGTATGATAGTTTCTCTTTAAGGAAAACCTTTGTGAGAATAAAACACCTGAGTATATTTAAAAATGGTTATTTTTCCTACCCTTGATGAAAGGATGAGTGAAGTCTTCTCAGATAATCACTGTGAGAATCAGATAAAGCTCCTGAAAGTAAAACTGAGGCAAGTGGGCCTCTTCCAAGACTGAGGCCATGGGAGGGTTCTTAAGTATACTGGCAAATTAATGGAAAAGTACCGGTGGACATTAAGAGGGCGGTTGATCAATGGAACGTGTCCAGGACATTGAGTTATTTCTGAGTTTTCAGATGTTTCTCTCTGTACTGCATTTGCTAAATGATGTTAATTAGCACCCATGGATATGAGGCACTTACCCTCCCACGGAGACTGGAGGATAGAGACACTATCTTCCTTCATGATTTCAACTCGAGGAGGTTTGGCCCAAGGTACCAGGTTACACAATTGCCCAGAGATTTTACTGAAAAGATTCACTTCTTAAATTATCTGAGAAAGAATGTACAATAACATGTTATTAACAAATATGCTAAGTGAAAGAGAGCAGGAGCCCAGTCAGGAAAAAGGAGACTATCTACAGCTTAGTTAAGGTGAGGAAATTGTCGACTCATTGCTGATCAGATTCGCACTTCATGAGAATTACTGAAGGAGTCACTTGCTACTGCACTGGCTGAGTCATCCTCTTCAATCTGTTAAATATAAAGAAATAAGTCCTGTTTTTTAAGAAACTCAATAACTTTTACTTCACTGAGAATGAAAAGTAACATCATGAGAGTAGCCACTCAGACAGTTTCAGACCTGCAACAAAATCTCAGCACCATAGAACAATGCAATGGATTTATGCAATTCACAACCATCAGTGCCAATTGGAACATCTTGCGATTTTTGCCGGAAGTTTTTGGGATGGCTTTGCTCAGTGTCTGGAACCGCGGACCTTCTTTCTGAAGTCACTGGTTGGTGTGGGCTCTTCTCATGGTCATAGTTCAAGTGAAGAAGAGAAAGTGGGAAATGAGAAGACCCTTAGAGGATACGGTTGGAACAAGCATGCAGTGATGCCTGTCTCACCCTACCAGGCAAGGCCAGATTGTCTCTTAGCCAAATACCATGGCAAAAAACAGAAATGAACTCCTTCCCTGCAGTCACAGAACAAAGAAGTTATACAGCAAAGGTAATGAATCTAAAGAATGGAGAAATTTGGGATCAATAACACACTTCCCATGTCATCAAATAGTTTATGTATTTTGCTCATTTTTTTATTATATGTCTACCTCCACTAGAATGCATCCTGAAGATATTTATTCATTTTGCATACGGTTCTATCTTCGGTGTCTAAATCGATTCTCAGAGTTAGTGTTCAGTAAATATGTGTAAGTAGTTCAATGTGCAAATGGACATATTGAAGTAAAATTGGTTGGTTTATGTCATTCAATGATGACACATGAGTCGTAGAAACACAACAGGGGAGGATGTTTCAAAAGGAATGTTATACATAGATCTTAGTGAACATGAGTCTACCAGAAAATTCCAATGACTATCATAGGGGTGAAGTAAAGCACCTCAAAAAGAAGCTACTTTTACAGCCTGTGTATACAGTTTTAATCAGGTCTCCATTTATACTCAAATAATATAAACACATGACATTTATCTGGAGTCTAAATCTCCATTCTTGGGCCATGCAGGGGCTTCATGTTTTCTCCTTTGTCCCAGTTCACACGTGTCAACACAAGGTCTATTACTCCTTTCAACAGCATTAGTGATACTACTGTTGGCTAAACCCATGTTCCGATTAAGAAAAATATTATCCCGTCCTGGTGCTCTTCATGCCACCAGATGTTGAGGAACTAGAACAGGGTTTGGCTCGGGCAGAGACAGGGTTGCTTATTGCTACTTGTGCTGTGAAGCAGCTACGCACTTGCTTAGTTCCCCACAGCCAGGCACCAGCAGGAAAATGAACAAAAGCCAAATCCCCTTCAAGAGAGGAGTTCTGTTCTCTCCTAGTCTTTCTAAACCCTCAAAGAAACAGAAACATTGTCCAACGTACAGTATAGATTTTTTTCCTTCAACTCATTGTTTTTGTCTTTCTTTCTTCTAAATCTCCTCCAAAAAGAATGATAGTGCTTGTGTTTTGATTTACAAAAGAAAATTTCCTGTGTGCCTAAAATGATAGGGAGAGGTAGAAGTATAAGATGTAAGATTTCCAGATAAAAATACAGCACTCTCAGTTACCAGTTAAATTGTTTCATATAAGCAACAAAAATAAATTCTCAGTATGAACAAGTTCTTTGTGATACTTGGTACTTAAATGTATTTAGATCGTCTGTGATTTTACTAAACCTTTAGATTGTTCTAATATGTTGTATTTTTATTTACTTAACCTGTCAACCCCATAAGGAGTTGCTAGATGTTCAGGTGGATAGTACTTTATCCATCAATCAGCTAGCCAAAAAGCTGGCTACACAGATATTATTATCAATATCTTGAAACTTAAAGACAATCACAAGTTGTTCATTTAAGTTGTTGTTTTAGATAGTCAAATAGCGAGGAATACAGGCTTATGCAAACAAACTAGGCCAAACACTGAAATAGTGGAAGGATCGGGAAAAATGGGCAGTCCAATTGATGGTTGAAAAAAATAATTTTGTCAGCAGAGATTTTGATTATTTAAACCTAAAAAAAATGAAAAATAGTATCATTAGAACCTAAACCAAAACCAAAGAAGGAGAAAAGTGAAGACATTGACAACTGTAATATTAAGAGGTAAGCAGAAGCAGTTTCAATGGTAGAGACTTAAATGCAAAAAAATAAATGAAAAAGAATGGAGTCTAAATCTCTGTCCTTGGGCCTTTTACAGTGTGTTAACCCATTCAGGGGCTTCAAAGATTCGAACTTTGGGGTCCTTCAAAGTTTTGGAAGGGTAAATTTCTGAAGGCCTTCAATCTGACAAGATTTCCCAAATTTGCTTTAAAACAATGGCATAAACCTTAATTTGCAGTTCAGATGAATTTATTCAATTATATCCTTTCAAGGAAACATCAGTTTGCAGAGGCCAGTTGAGGAGGAGTGTCGTTTTAACAGGTCATTTAATTTTTTTTGGACTTTGTTGACCCACTGGAAAAGTAATTCAGCATATGTATATGAATTGCCAACTTGACAATATTGTAGATATAGAGAAATAGCAGTGAAAATAAAAGTCTTTGTATTTATGGGACTTACAGGTTAGTGAGGGAAAAAGACAATAAATGAGTCCATCAGGAAACACTCTGAAGAAAATAGATCACTAAAGTCTAGAGAGTTATGAGGTGGGGAAGCAAGAGAGAGACAGTGAGAAGGTCCGTTGGGCCAACAGCAGAATGCATTCATGTAGAGAGGACAGCAGGTGCTTTAGGCTCTGTAGTAGAGGATGTTGTCAGAGAACTGAGAGCAGCAAAGAGACTGCACCGTTGGGACCTGCTGAAAGAGGGAACCTGGAAGATGAGAGTCAGACAGGTGAGAACATCAGTGCAAAGAGGTTTTGAAAATGAAATTTTGGAAATCGAAATGCAGCGGAAACCATTCAGAGTCTAGAGCAGGGATTCTCCACCCTGCTGGGCAAAGAATGAAGTGGAGGGCCAGTGGGTGATCATTTGGAAGTTATTGTTTTAACTCAGGTTAGAGATGGGGCAGTTTACAGTTGGGTGATTATGGCAGAGACTTTCAGGCCCAAGATGATTCTGGACAATCCCATATGTTCTGAAACAATGTGAGAAAGCAAACGTGATTTATCCAAGTTAAAGGCTGAGTTACCATCCTTTTCCCACAGCAGGGAACACAGAGGAAAGAACAGGCTGTGAACCATCAGGGAGGATGGGAGTTCTGGTTTGGGTAAGTCAGGTTGGAGTAGAGTTTTCCAAATCTAAAGCTAAAGCCAAATCCAAGTCCATAATCTCCTGTCTATTTCAGTTGCTCTGGGGACACATGAAGGCTGGTACAGTAGGTGACTGCCAGTATTAGGTGAATTTAATCAACACTGGAAAAAGCATTCTATGGCCTCTAGTTCACTTTGCATATTTTTACATAGATTGTTACATCATTCCTTTCCCACAACGTCTTTTAACATTTTAAAACCAGTATCATTTAATTCTCAAAGGGCTCAGTTTCATCCCTGAGCTTCATTAGAGGTCAGGTCTTATTTTTTCAACCAAAATTTGATTTCCTGAAATATTTTTTTCAAGCATCATTATTAACTTTAAGAAATTACACAGTCGGGCTGGAGGGTTAGCTCAGTGGTTCCGGCACCTGCCTCGAAGCACAAGGACCTGAGTTCAATCCCCAGTAACCACATATAATGCTGGGCGTGGAGACACGCCCACCAACAATCAACACCGCATACCACAGTGCCTGGTGTGATGGCTCACGCCTGTAATCCCAGCACTCGGGAGGCAGAGACAGGAGGATCGCTGAGTTCGCGGCGGCTTGCCTGGGCTACATAGTGAGCTCAGGGCCAGCCTGAACTACAACGCGAGACCCTGTCTCAAAAGCAAAAAAAAAAAAAAAAAAGAAATTACACAGTCAATCCATCCAAGAGATTTACAACCATGAAAGATAGGAATTACATTCCCTGTAAAGCTTTTCTGCTCTACATTAGGCTTGCAGCTCTACATGACTCATCACTGTGCAGGTGGTTTTCTAGAGCTTCTGCTCTTTTATCTTTTATACGCTCATTGTTAGCACGAGTCCTTGTGCAACCTAGGTCTCAGACAAAAGCAACCATAGCTCTTGCCATTTATTATGAATGGAAAGTGATATGGCTGTTTAAATATTTTGCACAGCTTTGCCATCTCATTTCTCTCCATGATGGCAGACCTAAAATATTTAAAAGAAAACAAATAAATTACTTTAAATTTTCACTAATGTCAAGAAATATATCTCTAGTTGTAGTTGGAAATTAAATATTTTAAACTCTGATACTGCTGGTAAATGCTGTCAGAACTGTTCTAAATGTAATTTATAAATGATATGTTTTTCTAAAATATGGAAAGTTGAGTTAAAAACTTCTGTTTTAATTTTTAAAGAATAAATACAACAAAATTTCCCTGTAAAAAGTAGACTAACAGTTATGGATCATTAGTGATGGATATATAATATCTTATAGAAACAACAGTGGAATGACTTAGAATGAGCATATTTAATTGTTTAAATTAAAAATAAATTGCTGTTTTTCCCTTAAGAGCATTTCTTATCATGTAGAGAAGAGGAAATATACCAGGTGTTCTGCACTTTGACATTAGTAAATGCCTGCTAAAATGTGTCATGAAATATGACCCCAAAAAATTGGTTCCAGTTGACTTGCAAGTGACACAGTAGCATGCATTAAAATAAACCAGCAAAATCATGAAAAGTATTAATGATCATGACTACTGTGACTTCCATGTACTCAAGGTCCTAGTGTCCAGCAACCTTTTTAATAAGGACACTTTGATTCCTGCGGTCTGCAAATGAAACATTTTAGGAAATACCAGTTGCACACTGTACTCAGATGAAATTCATTTTGGATAATGATGACCACAAATGATCAGAGGTGCTTCCAATCAAAGTGGTCCCTCTCCATGAACCCTAGCAGGCTGCTCCATCACGGCTCTGACCAAGAGAATGCAGAAGTGACCCTGTGATAATTTCCTGACCCAGAGCCAAGCTGTTCCACATCTGCCTCATAGAAGGTGTAGTATTTATTCACCTCTCCCAAGATCGCAGCTAATCTACTGTCTGTGATATGAAAGCACACACACACACACACACACACACACACAGAAAGGGCATATTTAGGTGCTTCAGAAAACTGACTAGCTTAAGCTTCCAACTGCTGTTCTGCGGGAAAATTAACCAGCAGAGTAGTATTTGCTTATGATGCCAGCTAATGTCTACCCATAATTGTATAGAAATCTCATGCAAAAGTCCCAGTGCAGCTCTGAAACTCATAGCACTGTAAGAGATCGTAATAGCTTTGAGTTAAAGGTGATTATTACACAGAAGTAAATAATATTGCAATTTTTGCGACAAAGATGTTACATAAAACGAAATAGAAATGTTTGGCAAAAGTAGATATTCTCAGTAATTTATATTAAGAAATATTGATCCAAGCATGATGGTGCATGGCTATAAATCCCAGCACTTGGGAGGCAGAGGCAGGAGAATTTCCTTGCATTTAAAGCCAGTCTGTGCTACACAGTGAGACTCTGTGTCAAAATCAAAAAGAAGAAATATTTGAGAATGTCTGTACTAAATATTGATAAAAATGTACCCACACATTTAACCTTTCAAAAGATCTTTTATAAACCTACTTTCTTTTTGAAGCCAGCAGAAAAGGAAGTTTTGCTGCATCTATGTCATCATATAGTCTGATTTAAGAAAAGCTACTTTTATTATAATAATTACTATAATAAAAGACTTGTTTTATTTTTATTACTTTATGATGTTAGATAATATGATTATGTAGATAATCAGCTTCTATTTTATCAATCATGCCAGGATTAAGTTAAAATTTTTAAAAACTATTCTAGAACTACAAAGCAAGATCCGGTCTCAAAAAACTAAAACTCAAAACAAAACTAAACTAAAAACCATTCTAAAACAAACCAGATTTCTTTAGTAGAAGCATAATATTCAGTATTTCGATAAATCATAGGGATACTTATTAAATAGTAACCAACACAACATCTATGCAATCTCTGTAGTCAAAGTAGCCCCCTCAACAATTACGTGTTAATGAATGTATTGACGTACTGGCCTGGGGTCAAGGGCCTCAAGGTGAGGGCGGGCAACTGTGTGCTTCTCTCATTCCGAGCTGCAGGCAAGGAAGCACTTCCGGCCCAAGGCCAGCGCATTTATAGCAATCAGCACCTGGAGGATATCTCTCAATACTCCATCACTGGTTGTTTATCTAGGTCCCCGACAGACAGCTTATGACAGAGTAGTAAACACCCCAGAACAATCTTGTTTTGGATTTTAGACACAAATGATTCGGCAGTGACCCTCATTCTTTAAAGAGAGAGCAGAAGGGAAGAGCCTAGAGTTAGCTAGCATTTTTCAGTACTCAGAGCAAATATGCACAGAAATAAAATGCTGATATTTGAACACAAAAGCATACCTTAAGAACTAATTTAGATTTCCTTTTTTGTAGAATCTTTGGACTACAAAAACGAAAATGGGCAACCAGACACATTACATAGTGCAGATTTTAAAACTGGCACCTCCATTAACAAAACAAAACAAAATTCTCATTTTTCTCCCTCCATTCTAGACTGTGATCAACTAACGCAATCCATCACAGCCTGGCCGGGAGCCATGCCAACACTGCAAATTTCCACCTTATCATGATTCTTTAGCTTCTCTTTTTGTTTGCCCTTTTGCTTTCAAAAAAAGGTAAGCTTGAAAGAAGAGAGAAGGGGTTTGTACGTAAGGTGAGCTTAGAGAGATAGACGCAGAAAGAGTAATGAGAGACAGTCAGAAAGGTGGCGCTTTCCTGGCATGGCCTGCCTCTTGGCATGTGGGGCGGATTACTGCAGTGTTTCCACCAGAGAAAAGGAGACTCAGATAGAATTGGGATGAGAGAAAGAATTCCTGCTCCTGATGTTCCCTTTATCCCTACATATATTCAGATCATGGGGAGAACAAAACAGACACTGCTCCTGTTTTGCGTGGGTCTCTCTCTGGATTGCTTTTCCAGCCGGTGCCTGTACTGACTCTTGGAATATGCTCTGTTTGTAAGTGTGAGATACGTGATTGTGAGTGTGTGTATGTGTGTGTGAAATTATTTTTAACTGCCTTTCATTCTGAAGTTTCAGAGCGGAAGGCAGAGTTTCACGAGGCATGTTGCCGCAGACTCTGCTCGCGCTGCCCTGGGTGGAGAGCACGAGTGGTGGGCGACTCTATGTTGGAGGCTGTGTCGCGGAGATCATCATCCTACGTGGGGCAAAAATGAATTTGTAAAGTTATAAACTATAACAGAGAGATATATATTGACTTTCAAGGTTGAGGAAATGGTTCTTGGAACATCCAGTCCCGAAAAGGAAAACATCAACTTCAATCCCCAAACTGTGACTGGAGAACATTTAATCAATTTTCAATGAACTCCTAGGGAAAGTAAAAAAAGAAAAAAAAAAAAGGAGGACATACTGGCCAGTTTGTTTTATGGTGCCACAAAAATTTGGTATTAGTATATAAGAAAAATTACAAAAAAAAAAGAAAACAAAAGTACAGACCAGTTTATCTCGTGAGCACTAAACTTTAAACCTCTTTAAAGTGAGACTTTAATCTAGAAATTCATAAAAGAGATAGCATATATTATTTTAGAAATAATGTCATTACAGGCACAAAAATCCATAGGTAGATGGATGGATATATTGTGTTAATAGATTGGATCTGAGAATGTTTGCAATAACTGTTCTACCCATTATTTACCTCCAATTTCAATTAAAACACCAGGTTTTCCCCTGTGAGAATGATGGCTTACTCTACAGGCATAGAGAATAAACAAGAGCAAAACAGCAAGAGAGTCTTGAAAGAGAAAACAACACTAAGGTGATGAATTATCAAGAAATAGTAAAACATTAGACCTATAATGTTTTATTAAGATAAAAATAAACTTCTGCCACAACGGAACAGGATATAGAATTGAAAAACAGAATCATACATGTATGGGAAAGAATGCACAGGTAAATAAAAGACCTTTAGACATATATTGAATTGATTTGTGCTAAGGCTGACACAAATAAAGGGAAGATTAATTATTTTCACGCTTAAGTGCCTAGGTCTTAGATACCACTATAAAAATACTCAGTTGTGACTCTCATTATGAGGAACAGCCAGCATTATATGGAAAGAGAATATGAGAAGTGACAGATGTGGTGACACACAAGTGCGATTCCAAAACAGCGCCAGGTGAGGTGGGGGCGGGGGCTGCAAACGCAGCCGGCCAAGTTAGCGATCTAGAAAGACCCTGACTCAAAATCTGAATGATAACTGTCCCAGTAATTAATGATAATAACAGTGATAATAGGCCGAGGATGTAGTTCAGTGCAAAGAATCTGGGTTTAATCCCAGCACTAAAACTACAAGAAAGACAAACAGGAAAACTAAAACAACAAACTACTATAGGAAGCTTTCCCAAAGTACCTTAAAATCTGTACAATTGTCATTTTTAAAAATTGTCATAAACTAAATAGGCAAGGATTCCATAATCAGAACACATAGGATACTATTTAGAGAGGATGAAATGATGAACTGTTAAATTTAAAACGTTAAATTTATATCCATCAAAATATACCATCAAGTGACAAACTCTTATTGAGAGAAAATGGTAAATCACATATCATAGACACACACACAACACGTGCACACACACATTTTTTTGTGAAGAATATGGTTTAAATACAACAAAGCAGCAAGAAAAGGAAAGTTCACAAAATAGAAAAAATGTTCAAAAGTCTTGAACATATAGTTGAAACTAAAAAGGAATCCTCAGAAATGGTTGACAGAAAAAAAAAAAAATAAGACGTGCCCACAATTTAACAGGTAAATTAAAACCAGAACAGGAAATAACTACAAGCCCACCAGAATGGCAAAACCATAAATACTGATATCAGCAAGCAGTCAAGCAGGAAGAGTTATCATAGACTATTCATGAAAATAGAATTTACTCAATCACATTGGTTAGAATGGATTAAACTAGCTAGGAAGATTGCTTAATTTACATATTATGCAATTGTTGACAGTACATATGTCCTATGACCTTGATATCTTACTTATGGCTATATACTGAAAGAAACATATTTTATTTTTTTCCCAAAGACATGCAAAAGAATGTTTCTAACAGCATTATTTATAAGTCCCAGGCAGAAAAAAAAGCAATACTGATCAATAAAATATATAAATAAATTATGATAAAATATAATAAGTACTCCATGGCAACATTGATGCATGTATTTCCACTTAATGCAGAGGAAACTTTATATTTGGTATTGAGCAGGTGAGAATATGTACTCCATGATTTTATATGGAATGCAAAATTGACTAAATTAGATCAAGATACTATTGATCTTTGAGTGAAGAGATAATGGCTAAAGGGTCATGAGACTTTTTTCTCTTCTTGGTAGCAATCTTCTATTTTTTCTCATTTATACTATTTTACCTGTTGTGTCTTCTAGTAGATAAAGTATTTCTGTTCCAATGTCTAAATTTTTGACCCATTTTTATTTTAGTTTAGTGTATGGTGAGAAATATGGATCTAGGTTCAATCTTTGGCTTATGGATAAGCAGTTTGCCCAGAAACATTTGTCAATAGCTTTCTTTTCTCTAGTGTGGATTTGGACCCTTTCTAAGAGAAAACACAGCTGAGTTATTAACATAAATTTATTTCTTTATCTTCTAATCTGTTCTACTGATCTATGAGTTTGAAGGGAGGAGGAGTTGCCAATGCCATGAAGGTTTTATCATTATAGCTTTGTACTATTAACTAGAAGTCTGGGATTATAATACCCCTTTATTGTTCCTGTTGTCAATAATTCCTTTTACTATACCAGGTTTTTTTTTTTTTTGGGTTCTATATGAATTTCAAGACTGCTTTTCCTAGTTCTGCAAAGAATATTGTTGCTATTTTGATTGGGATTGCATTAAATTCATATAACGGTTTTGGAATTATGGGCATTCTGACTATATTAGTCTGCCCAAGGAGAAACAAGGGATATCTTTCTATTTTTTGGTACCCTCTTCACTCCCTTTTTCAGAGTGCTACAACGTTCACTATAGAACTCTTTGAATTCCTCAGTTGGATTGATTCCTGTATGTTTCACTTTTCTTGATCTTGAAGTGTACGCTTCCTAACTTCTCTCTCAGTGAGTTTTTCACTGGTGTATAGGAATGCTACTGAGTTTTGAATGTTGACTTTCTCTCCTATTATGTTGTCAGATTTGGATATTGGTTCTGCAAGTCTTTTGATGGAGCTTTTGGTAATCTTCTGTGTGGAGTATCATATCACCAGCAAATAATGATGATTTAATTTCTTCTTTCCCTCTCCATATCCCTTTTATTTCTTTCTCTTATTGTACTAGCTATATTTTGAACAAAATCGGTCATAGTGGACATCCTTGTCTTGTTCCTGACTTTAGAGGGAAAGCTTTCTGCTTCTCATACTTAGTGTGATATTAGCCATTTATTTGTCAAAGATGACTTTTATCATATAGAGATAATGACTTTCTATATCTATTTTCTGTAGGGATTTTATCACGAATGGATGTTGGATAGTGTTAATTGCTTTTTGTGTGTCTATTGGGATGATCAAGCAATTTTGTCCTTGCTTGTTTGTAAGTTGTATTATGTTTATTGATTTAGCTATATTGAACCCCGCTGCATCCAGTTAATCAGAGTATGCTAAAACATTATGTTGTGCTATATTACCATGTAGATTATTATAGTTTCCCTTCTCTTAACCAAACTTAAGAGAGCATAGTCAACTCAAATACCTCACAGCTCACACCAACATAAAGTTTAGACTGATAAGAATGAGTGACCAGGGCTGGGGATTTAGCTCAGTAGTTCCAGCACCTGCTCTGCAAATGCAAGGTCCTGAGTTCAATCCCTGGTAGCCACATACCACAATGCCTGGTGTGGTGACTCAGGCCCACCAACAATCAGTACCACATACCACAGTGCCGGTGTGGTGGCTGATATCTGTAATCCCAGCACTTGGAGGCAAAGGCAGGAGGTTGCTCTGAAAAAAGAATGAGTGACCACTAGATGAGTAGAATAAGATCCAAACAAAGAGAAATTGATTGTTTGTTCCAAAAAAATAAGGCATATATTGTATAGCAGTAGGTTGGCTGCCAAGAAAGCCAGAGGAAAAGTGACAGAGTAAATTACTACCAAGATTGCCAATATTGTGACCTGTGTGTGGTAACCAGTGTGTCATCCTGCTGAAACAGCCTCCCTCTGACTGTTGTGCCTTCATTCATGCCATTGCCATAACCTCTAGTTAACCTGACATCCTCCCTTAGGTCATACTGTTAAGGTTAAAATTCATGAGCAGAACGTTCAGGTGGAAGAAATTTAACTTTGAACCCTAGGCTCAGAGGCAAAGGAATGCAGAGGGCTCTCCTGCTGCCTGTTGCCTCCTTCGGTATGTGTGTTGAATAAAAAGGTACTAAAATCTCTGATTACAGAATCTGAATCTGTGAAAAGGCCAACAAGCCCAGGCCATTCAAATTTAATGTGCACAGGTATTACCCTGGGATCTTGTTACAAACACACGAATTATTCAGGGAGTGTAGGATGGAGGCTGAGAGCCTGTCTATCTTGCAAACTGTTCTGTGATACTCTTAAGTGAGGATGATAACAGGCCACAATTATGGGATCAGAGCCTCTACTGCTGTACCTGCTTCATAACCCCTACTAGTTATACTTTTTGTGATAATTTCTGTAAGAGCTGTTGTATTCATCTCTGTGTAACCCAGCCCCCAGCACACGAAGGTATCTAAATGTGGGCCAAACTCTTGATTGACCAAGAGACTGAATCTATAAATCCTTACTAATCATCAAGGCATGACAAATTTTTCTTTTTCTTAACATATCTCTGTAAAAATTTATGAATGCTAAATAATATCTTCTTCCTTAGAATAAATAAACATATAAAGAACACACATATATATATACACACACACATAGTGAATATTATCTTATTATAAGCACTCATTCTTTGTACAACTAGGCGTAGACAATTCTGTTTCCTATAGAAAAAAATGTGATTACTTTGTTCTGTACCTAAATTTAAAATATCATATAGCAAATAGCTGGAACTAAAAACATTATCCCTATTGGGTTATGCTAGATGATGGTTATATCCATACAATTTTGTACTTCTTTAGAGTCTTGATTAAATTATTTAATGTTCAAATGAAGCAGTTCAATCACAGATGATGTCAATTAATGCTATGATATTCCATTTTAGTAGAATTTTAAAATTTAATATTGTTTATCTTTTTCATGCAATATGAAACAGTTGCACAAGTATTCTCTTTGTTCCTCCCAATTCTCTTTGCCTTAGCCTCCTTTCTTAACACAATATAACCAATATATAATTGATCAATGTATGAAATACCCAGGAGGAAGAGTCTGATTTTTTTTCAACATCATAAACACTAGCCTTTTCTGTCAGTCTTATATTCAGATTTATTGAGAATCTTAATCTTGTCTCAAAATATCTATGTTATGGTTATTAAGGAATGTAAAAAATACAAAAAATTTTGGGGGGCAAAATTATGACAATCTTAAAACCACTAAGCTTAATTGATGTAAATGATTTCAATTTTCTTTTGTCACAAGATGCTTCCTCTTATCGTCACGAGTTGCTTTCTATACCCAAACGTGCTATGTTGTCCCACACTTTCTTCATTTTTTAATTACCTCTTCAGTTTCTTGTAGTGACCACTATCATATATATTTTTATAGACTTTATAAATGTCAAAACATTGATCTATCCCTCTTTTCTGCCTGCCAGTCTGATCAAAATGGCCTTCAAAGTTTGTTCATAAATCTTTCTGCACATCAGCTTCCTGGCCAACAGTCTCTTGGCTTTGGTTCTCACAAATCCTTCATTCTTTGATTTTTGTCTCTCACTAGGATTGGTCATTCTCCGGGTTGCTAACTCTAATAAAAATAATTTGTAAACTTGACATTTACATTAAAAATGTCGATATCTCTTTACAACCAAAAATAGTAATTTTTTTAAATCCCTTGGTTTTGATTTGAGAACACCACTTTCTAGCTATATAGTAACTTTCTTGTTCCTTAATCATTAATCTTTACCTAAACTGAAATTCACACTCCTCACCATCCACCCATACTGTCCTTTTGGGAAGTTGAGTCATAATTACAATCTCAGCGCTAACGCCCCACTTCTCTTCAAACATCTCCTATCGAGAAGAGTAGGAAATGAACTGTGTCTCCTCCCACAGCTTTTATTTTCTATGTGCAAGGTACAGGAGGTTGAATACAGGGTCTTGACACTAAGCTGCATGATAAGGCTTTATGTTTATTTGTGTGTGTGTGTGTGTGTGTGTGTGCGCGTACATGTGCATGTGCAAGCTAGGCCTCTAACCAATCCAGGCTGTACTCACACTCACAGTTCTCCTGCCTCATCATCCCAGAATGCAAAGGTTACAGGTATGTGCCTCTACATCCAGTTCTACAACATAATTTTTACGTTTCCTTTTATTGTACCACCCATGTTACTTTTACTGTGCATAACATTTAACTGTTTGCAAGTGAGGTCTCCAGGAATATATTTACAATTCCAGTAGCATCTAATGTAGTTTGTTGCAATTATTAGAAGGTGATATTGTGGTATCATTTCTATCAAAAAATAGAACGAGTGAATTAAATGGTTGACTTTTTCAAACAGTCTTAATGAATATTCATTATTTTAGTAAGGCCTATTCTAAAAATCTTCATTAAACTTACAGTTTCCCAACAATAAGGCTGAAAATTAAATTTTCCTTTACTTTCATACTACATAGTTTTGTACATATTTCTGTATGTAAACTGCAGTCTGTTAAGAGAAGTTAATAAGCACTTGCCATTTGGAGTAGACCATACCCATAAAAAGGCTGATGGAATGAAGGCATCAAATAAGAAGAAATATGTAAAAAAAACAAAGTATACAAATATAAAAAAGGTAAGAAAAGTTGAGATGCAGAATTGACTAAAATACAAAAATATATTCATTCAACAATGTAAAACATATGGTTATGCTTGAACTTGAAGTTATGAAAAACAAATTCATGTGTGATGAATTCTAAGACAAGGCTCTTCCTGAGCCTGAAGTGCATACAATAGCTGAAGTGACCAATCAACTCTTCCTTGTGCTCCAAACTCATGGATCATTTAGCTGGTGCCTTTAAGCCAGCAGTTGTGCACCACGAGCTGGTTAAGTAGATGTGACAGAATTGTGCTTTTCTACAAGATATACATATTCTAGTTGAAAACTGTTCTTGTTGACGTGCTCCCCCCAATTGCCTGCTTTTGTCAAAAGAGCATAATAGAGAGCCAAACTATATCAAATAATATGATATAGGCTTTTTATGATTTTTTCTCATTGGTTTGCCGTTATGGCTCTAATGTAGATATAAGTAAATCATAAAACTCTAAAAATTGAGAAAATATTAACCTTTAAAAAGTAGATAAACAATAGTCTTCACGTTCTTTTTGATGAAGAGTGGATCGCTGTAGGGCCTACAAGTAAGGAATTTAGAAATTTTTCTTCCTTAGGTTTTTCATGGGCCTCAGAGAAAACTGAGTTGAAAAGGGCGACTACCACGTTTAACTCTGAGAGAGAGGTGTATTCACAAAGATACAGCACAAAACCATATTCAGCTGGAGGATAAACTACTGGTGCTATTGCTGCTTAAGTTATAAAGTGTTAGAAACTCTAACGTGGTAATTGGATGGGTTGCTAAAGGCTGGGAATTGGAGAGAGGGACAGAAGTATCTGGCAGCAGCAGACTTAGCAGAACGTCCGTATCTTCGTGGACTTTCCCTTCAGGGATTGGACTGAGATCTGCAGATGAGGCGGGGAATCCCCTCCCAGTCCTGGCCGGAGAGAGGAATCGTCCTGAAAGTGTATCTAGAGCTTCCTCCACAATAAAGGTCCGGGAAGAACTTTAGGGCACAAGATCGAAACCTTATCCCAAGCTGGTGGAAAGGAATTTCCCTGTACTCCAGCCCTTTCTCATCTTCATGAGAAAAAAAAAAAAAAAAGGATGTGTGTAGCTGTTTTTCCTCACTTCAGGTAGTAGGTATATAGTTGGCAAATAGATAGAGGACAGATACATAGACAGACAGACGAGATGGATAAATAGAAAGGTACAAAAATAGATAGTAAAGTATATTCCCCAAACCACTGGTTTATACAGTTCACAGTAATTGTTTTACCTGCTTTTTGTTGGGAGATACTGAAGGCTTATATCGTATAATTGTACTTCTTACACTGCCAAAAATTCAAAGTTTAGCTGTTGCATTTAGGACAATCTATGTAACTCATGGAAGATTAAAATGTAAAATTATCTCTGCATCATTAACGGGGTTATTTGTGTGAACAGTCCAGAATTTACCAATTTATGTTTTTCTCTGATGGGTTAATTAAAAAAATATATATATACATATATATATATATGTGTGTGTGTTATATATATATATATATATATATATATATATATATATATATATATATATATGCTTGCTGGAAAAGGGATACAAAGGATTTGCATGCATTTAAAATTTTAAAGCAATACTTACAATGCCCAAGGCTCCGGGTTTTATCCCTAACATAACAAAAGAAAATTGAAGTAACACAGAATGTAAAAATAGGAAATCAAGCCATGATGCAGCATGTGTAGTGCTTCAGCGCAGTGGAGGGCGAGGCAGGTGGTATCACAAATTTGAGCCCATCCCGGGCCACCGAGTGTCTTATCAAGATCCTGACTCAAAACAGAAAGTGAAAAGAAAAGTCTGGAGATGTTGCTCAGTGTGAGGCCTGGTTCAGTCCTCTATACTTTGAGAGGGAAAAAAAAATGAAAATATACCGTACAGAAGTATCCATTTTCAACATTTAGTGGGCATTGCAGGTACCCTGGTTAGCATATGTAAATAGAAAGACAAAAGAGAATTTAAGAATGAGTTCAAATACATGCCATTTTGACAAATGTTGATTAAACTTCACTAGAAATTGAAGAATATATAAATGGGTACCAATACATTGTGTTAAATACCTTAAAGCCTTTTGATTCTTAGAAGATCACTAAAGGAACAGTCATGAGCAAAAGAACTATAAATTTTGAAGTAAACAATTATGAATTTTCCAGTGCATGAAAGGGGGAAATAATAGAAGATCATTGTTTAGAAAGCAAATGTTCAAGAGACTATCTCTCGAGATTTTGAACTTAGTCTCTTGCAAACAAATAAGCAAGAAGAAAGCCAAGGACGAGTTGAAAAACGGGAACATGCACATGTGCCTGAGTGCACACCCGTAGGCACAAAGAAACCTACGTCATCTCACCATCAATAACCCTCAGAACAGTAAGAAATAAGTTACAGTATGGAACTGGTGATGAAATAGCATGGCAGCTCTCAATAAAAATACCAAACTTTAAAAATTCGTGAAACAACAGGTTAAAACCAGAAGACATTTTTTTGTTCTATAACCATAGACTGCCCAGGCTGGCACTGAAGAGGAACACGGGAAACACCCTAAATCTTTCCTCCTGTGCAGTCACTATCCAGAAGTGAAGGGGGGATTGTCCTACCCACAAGACAGCATCAAGAAATGGAATAGAGGGCCGGAGGGTTAGCCCAGTGGTTCCGGCGCCTGCCTGGCAAGTGCAAGGTCCTGAGTTCGATCTCCAGTAACCACATACAATGCTGGGCGTGGAGACTCACACCCACCCACAATCAACACCACATACCACAGTGCCGGGCATGGTGGCTCACGCCTGTCATCCCAGCACTCGGGAGGCAGAGACAGGAGGATTGCTGAATTCGAGGCTTGCCTGGGCTACATAGTGAGCTCAGAGCCAGCCTGAACTACAAAGCGAGACCCTGTCTCAAAAAAAAAAAAAGAAAAAGAAATGGAATAGATATGGCCCTCAGAGGTAAATCAAAATATATAGGAGAGGAAACGCCTGGCAGTGACCTGTTGATGCTGTTCAGTGACATTCAGGAAGTAAGTATTCTTGGGCGCTCCCCGCCGCCCTTCCTCTCTCTCCACCAGATTTCAAACTTTTCTTGGCATCATGGTTTATGGGCTGTTGCTTGGTTCATGTTCACGCTCACAGAATCCTGCACACTACAGTTTCCTTATCTCTGATATTTTCGTGTGCTTCAATTTTCCTCATCTTTTAGTTTTGTTAGCTACACTGCATAATTTGCTTAATCTGAGTTGCAGAAAGGCCTTGAGTTTAGGAAGGAGGGCTCGTACTCTTAATCTCAGCACCGGGAAGGCTGCAGCAGGAGAATCCTAAATTTGATGACAGCCTGGAACACGTTGGGTGTTGAAAACTTTCCTGAATTACATAGTGAGGTCCTGAGCCAAACAAACGTGAAGGAGGGTGAGAAGATGCGAGAGGAAGTGAAGGAGGATGAGGGGAAGAGAAAGGAAAAGAAAAGCTGCTTGGCTGGAGTGGACACGGAGCTCCGAGGCACCACGCTTGCCTACCTAGGGGCCCCGGCACTGGGCTCAATCCTAGCCCTCAGAAATGAATGAATAAAAAAGCAGAAGAGAAGAAGACACAAAAAAGGTCACATCCAAAACGTTCTCTAAATCCTTCGTGTTTGAACGGACTAGGTCAGCATGTTTACACTCGAAGCATCACTTTATTTATAGAAAATTATTATTTCTCACTTGAATTTTTGATGCTATTACCAGGAATACATATTCCTATTTGATCAGTGCATGTAAGTCTTTATCCCATAAAAATGCAATAGTAATTTGGTGTTTGTGTTAATATTTTTCTATTTATTGAACTTTCATTTCCAGGGGTAACATGCATAATGTTTTCCTCCTTTATCTCCCTGAGCATTTTTATTTTTTCCTCTCTGTCATCGTATTTTGTGCAGCTCTTTAAAGGGCATCAGCATGTTCATGATCATGCGACAAAGTTGTTTTATCATTCACATGACTACTGATGTGCCCTGAATCTCCCTGGTGGTGTGAAACTTTGTAATAGCTTTCTTTTTGTATTCCATTCTTTCCTGACCTGGTTCAGATGATTTTATTCAACTTTGGTGTTTATACTTCTTTTATAGATCATCAGTGGTCACTTACTTGATCTCTATGATCAGAGAAAATGTGTCTTAATTATTTTTTCCTGGCACTGTGGAGAGCAATTTGAAATCTTTTGTCTCCTGGATTAATTGTGCACATGATACATGCTTTCACTTCTATTTTCTTTTTTCACGTTCTCCTTGATTTTTAAAAATGTCACTGCATATGCATAAGCCTGGTACTGGTACATTTTAGTCATTGTAAATATTTGAATGAAGGTATGTGTGTGCTAGAAATTACTGTGGAGAAGGTGAGAGGGAAATGAGCCTGCGAAGTTTGCAATTTATACTGCAGCTTATTTTCCCAATACTCTCTTCAGTTTTGTGTACTCGGCCTGAAGACACATTTCTGGAAGTCTGCAGCCAGCTTGGCTTGCGGGGCTCACGCGGAGCCTGGCTGGCTGGCAGGGCCCGCGGTGTGACTGCGGACGGCCGGCCCCGGCCCTCCCCCAGCGCCTTTCAGTCGGCCAGGGACAGAAATCCTAAAGAACGAAGCGATGCGTCTTTGTTTCTTGCTCTCTCTGTCCCAGTGACCTTCCGTTCTTGACTCCTCCGTTCGACCTGTGTTTGGTGTCCAGTAGGGTTAGTGACAGACTCAGAAACTGAAGCAGAACTGTGGCACGGGGAGTTTTCGGCTGGAAACTGTGGGGAGAGGAAGTTAAGTTCGGAGCCCTGGCTGATACTCGCCCTTCCCAACAACGGTGTTCTGCTGGATTTTTCTTGACTTCGCAACACAGTATAGAGGTAGGATGGGACCCGGATCCCTGCTTCGGGACACAGATGCAAGCTGGGGGAGGAAAAGTGAAGGCTGCGCACCGGCTACGAGCGTGAGAAGTGTGGGCGCGTCGTGGGGGCCGTAGAAAGAGGATCCCCCTAAACCGGGGCGGGTGCGCTCACAGTGCTTCGCGCTTGGGGTCCTTGTGATGCTTCTCCTTGTTTGTGTGGCACGGACAGATTTACAGCTTGTCAAAAAAAAATACTCAAGTTACTAAACGTCGACAGCTCTGGGGATCTCAGGGGTGAGTGAGTTCAGCTGCGCCCCTCTCCTCTCGGAGCCAGTGAAATCAGGTCTCCGCACGTCACTGAAGCGAGTACCCACTTCCAGGTGCTGGAACCAAAAAGTATAAGCGCGGAACCTGTTAGCAGAGAGGCTTTGTTCAGATACTGCTTCTTAACTTTTCTGAAATTATGGTTTTCCTACTGTAATTTTGTCTTCTGGTAATTATAATTAAACTTAGAGAAAAATTGGAAAATATGTATGAGCAGAGGCAACAAAAAAGCAATGTTCAACCTGATGTGTCATTGTGTATAAATTAATTTAGCATATATACTGTGTATATATTCCACAATATTTTATCTAAATATATACCTTTGTGTAATTTTGAAAATTCTTTATATAATGATTTTTATGAAAAATAGCCTTTTATAACATGATGTTTCAAAACTTCTAATAATCTATAAATTCTTCACTATATTTCTCCTCTCCAACATTTGCTATTACAAGGACTTCTGTATTTGTTATTATAAACAAATTTTCAAAGGATATTTCTCTTTACCATTTAGTGAAATAAACAGGAGGAATATTTTTAGGTTAAAAAGAACATGCATTTTTTTAAAAAAAATTGAATCTCTATTGGTACATTATATACACATTTTGATCACACACAATATTGAGAATTTGTACAGCATATGACACTTTAAAAATTTCTAGTCCATCTCATCAAATTGCTTTCTACATTTGATCCCCAGTACTGAAAAGAAAAAGTAAAGTAAAAAAAATTATTTCCTACAAAATTTATACTGATTTGCAATTCTAACTGATGCTCCAGTATCATCTTGGGCATTAGTTGTTAATCAATAGTTTATCTTAATGAAATAACTGGGTCTAGGATGGCTTTATACTTTGAAGTTATACTTCCGACTACTAAAAGGTAAAGAATATCATAAATTTAATAGTGATTGAGAGTTATATATACTTATCTGTGCAAATTTTTTCAACGTATTTTTTCAGGTCATGTTTTTAAAAGAAAAACATAATTATGCGATGGGGTGTTATATAACCACCTTCTTTGAAATGTATCCTTTTTGGGAAGTATTTTCAACTTGTCATTTGCTTATAATGATTTTACATGAGAAGAATTGCATTAGCTTTTTTGGTAATAATATCTAGTAATAATTTACATTATGGTATTTTATGTCTACTCTCATAAATGAAATTCCTTCAACAACCCAAAATTAATGTCTCTACTTTAATATTTGTATAGATTTATTTTACTGCAACTGTATATTCATACATCTGTACTTAATTTAGTATTAGATAAGATTCTAACACACTTCCCAGTTTATCCAAATACAATTTATTGAATTAATTATCTTAACCAGTGCTTGATTGAAATTCCAATTACATTATATAAGTGGTTATAAGTTCTTACACTATTTCTCAACTGCATAGTCATTTACACTGTGTCATCGCTTCCTGCAGCAGACTCTGCGTTCATCCCTCTTTTTTATTCCTAAAGGTTGTAGCTTGTCCTGCTATTTTTTCTTCTACATGAATTATGAAATGATGCATCAAACTTCTCATATAATCTCAGTGAAATATTAAATAGAGTCAATAGACAAAATTAACATCTTTCTTACATTGGATCTATATGTCCAAGGACATGATCGACAAATATTTTTGGGTAAAAATTTTCTATTGATCCAATAATGAGGTTTTATTGTGATGAGATTTTTTTTTTTTGAGACAGGGTCTCG
This sequence comes from Thryonomys swinderianus, assembly GCA_004025085.1. NCBI lineage: Eukaryota > Metazoa > Chordata > Mammalia > Rodentia > Thryonomyidae > Thryonomys > Thryonomys swinderianus. Next base: position 20,024 of record PVIC010000135.1, on the reverse strand, counting down.
CTTTGTAGTTCAGGCTGACCCTGAGCTCACTATGTAGCCCAGGCAAGCCTCAAACTCAGCAATCCTCCTGCCTCTGCCTCCCGAGTTCTGGGATTACAGGCGTGAGCCACCACGCCCGGCACTGTGGTATGTGGTATTGATTGCTGGTGGGCGTGAGTCACCACGCCCAGCATTCTATGTGTTTACTGAGATCGATTTCAGGACCTTGCGCTTGCGAGGCAGGTGCCGGAACCACTGAGCTAACCCTCTGGCCCCTATGATGAGATAATTTTTTTAATATAATAATTATGATGTTAAACATTTTATTTTGTTACAATGAGTCCTTTATCTAATGCTTCCTTTTCTAAATTTCTTATAAGGTTTTCATACCTTTGTGTCATTTCAAAAAATATTCTCTTTTTCAAATATTTTTTAGTTCTAATAGACTTGTGGTTTAGTGTCTTTAGATTTAAAATACACACTACTGTTAATAATAACTGTGGCTTACTGTGCAATTATTGGGTGCCAAGTATTTTTGGCACTTTTCTGTCACTGAGTCTCAATACTCAGCACCACAACTTAAAGCACAGAGTTATTTTGGCTTATGGTTTCCAGTTGGTTTGTCTCTTAGCTGGTTGCCTCGAAGACATAAAAGACACGGCAGAGGGGACTAGTGAAGGAAAACTACTTAACCGTGACAACTAAGGAGCAGAGAGAGGAGAGGAGCCTGGCACAGTGATACACCTTCTACATCGTACCCCCGTGACCTGCCGCTTCTGGCCAAGCCCAAACCCTTACTAACACAGTTAGCCGTAAGTCCATTAATGAATTGATTAGCCAGTGTGTATAGCACTTCATGATCCAGTGCCTCCGAGAGCCACACCTCTGAGTCCACAGAACCACTGAAGAGCCTTCTAGTTTCATGCAGCGTTATCTCATGAAGGCCGTGAGGGTTAACCACCTGCACTGCTTCCTAAGCTATGACATTCAGTAGATTAAATGTACTCAATACATTTTTATCTGATACTCTTTTGTAAGGTTAGCAGTATTCATATATTTCCAAATCTTTGTTTTTTACTCTTAAACTTTAGCGCCAATCACTATTGATAAATAACTTGGTGTTTTCCTTTTACAAACGTTGTAACAATCAGTAGGTCAAACTAAGAGAATGGACATTTTTAAAATATTGAACTCATCCAATTTCAATGATTGAATTATTTGATTGTTTTATGTTTTACATATTATATCATTATCAACATGCAGAAACTCTACTTACTTTGTTAGATTTATTTTACTTAAGAATTTAATTTGAGAAAGTGGTTTTTAAATGACACTTGTAATTTTGGACTCCAAGTGCTTACTGTTGGTATACAGAAAAACAATTCCTTTTTGTATATTAACTTGTCTCTTATGACCATATTACACTCACTTCTTTCTAGGAGGAGGGCTGGATCTTTAGGATTTTCTGCACTGACAATCGCATTATTTGCAAATAAAGCCAATTTTATTTTTTCTGAATCTTAATTTTTTTGTCAGCTTTTCTTCTCTGATTGAATTTACAGAGAATGTATTTGATGTGAAACAGAAAGGAGAGAGTTGTTTTTCTAACCTTAATTTTAGAGTGACTTTTACTGTCAATAAACATGATATTGATACAATACATTCTTAAATATATTTTGTTTTTTCTGCTCTGATCATCAAATAGGGTAAATGAAAAGAAGTGAATCTATAGTTTTGCATTTGTCAAATTTTGAATTTTGAATATCAGTCATTAGTTTTGAGTATTTACCATTCAATATTTTGAAAATATTTATCATCCTCAGTTCTTTTGTTTTTTCCTTTAGCATTTGAATTAGGCACACTATCTCCTGAAGTTTCTCCCTCAGCTTGTCGATGTACTCTTCTACTTATTTCATTCTCTCTTCTTTTTGCATTTCAGACTGTGAAGTTGCTACATCTTCCATTCTTTTATCTTTCCTTTGCCTTATTCTACATATTTGGGACCCCATGCGAAACATTCTGAAAATTTATAAAAGTTCTGTTTCAATTCTAGCATTTCTTTTCCATTGTTGTTCTCTTTTCTCTATCAAAATTTTTCATCTGCTATAATATGCTCCTCTGTCTTGTAGTAAACCTTTAGTATACTAATCACAGCTTTTGTGTGTGTGTTTTTAAGTGGTTAGTGTATTAAGTAGACACATTAACAATAGCACCAACATAAATTTTCCAAATTCCTATTAGGCAGGATATATATCAAATTTTGTGCCCCCAAAAAGCTTTCAAAACCAATAATATCAGTAAGGTTAGTAAGGAAAATAAAATTCCCATTTTCTTTCAGAGAGATAGATACAGTTGTAATGATTAAGCATAATGAGAACAATCTTTATTACAAACCAAAGTAGTCAGCAATAAAAACCATAGAGCAAGCTTTTTATGATACCACAAATGAGTTTTAAATATTCTAGAGTTAAACACTTTTAGGATATTCTAGAAAGTACAACTGGAAAAAAAAATTTAAAGCCAGAAGGCAGAAACAGTATAAATATAAAAAAAGCATAAGTAGTTGGAGTCAGAGTTATATTATCAGAAGTAGTTGATAGTTATGTTGATAAACTATGAAAAAGTTTAAAACAGAGGAGTAACAAGATATCATATATACATACTGTTTGTTTTTTTTGGTTTGTTAGTTTGTTTTAGGTCTTGGGCTGGACTTGAACTTACGGGAATCCTCCTGTCTTGGTCTCTTCAATGATGAGGTCACAAGCATGTGCTACCATATCTAGCACTTTTACAGAATGATTTAAATGATCTACATCATAGAAATTTAAACACAAGAAAGCAAAAAGTCAGAAAGATAACTTTAGAATTTAAAATTCTATGTCTACGATGTTCAGCACGGTGGCTGTTTTGTGTGTTGTTCTCAACCATGTTGAATGCCACTCTTGTGAATGAGGATGTTTACCTTATTTGGATTAATTTTAATTAAAATTTTAAACTTAGACAAATGTAAAACACTTGCCCATTGGATGAGACTTTATTTTCACAGAACCATATTTCATATCAGTAGTTGTGGCACAGCCACGGTATTAGAGTTAAGGATCCTGCCAGGGATATACATCATCTCCAGGATCACACAGAAGCACTTTTCCACTTTAGTCAGTATCAATAAATTCATTCAATCCAATGGGGCTTTTTCTCATTCTCGCTTGTAACATTGTCATGTGATTATGTAAATATTTAGCATAGATCCTATGTGTTATGGTAATATTCATTCAAATGTGATTTTTTTTTTTTTTAGACAGGATCTCGCTTTGTAGTTCAGGCTGGCTCTGAGCTCACTATGTAGCCCAGGCAAGCCTTGAACTCAGCAATCCTCCTGTCTCTGCCTCCTGAGTGCTGGGATGACAGGCGTGAGCCACCATGCCCAGCCAAATTGTGATTTTTTAACTAAATCAAAATACTATACTTTTGTTGTACTTGTTGCATGGTTCAAATATCTGCCCAATTAAATGGTTAAAAGTCACCAACTATAAAAATGATCCTGATAGGGATTGTGAAACAGAAAGAAAATGTTCAAAGGAAAAGTGTAACTAATGTATCTGTATTGACTCTTTTTAATGACCTAACCTTATCTGACTGTATAGAACATGATTAACTTAACTGTCTTCTCTCTTGGAGAGGTATCTTTTAACTGTCATGAGGGGGTGATTGGCACAGATCACCCTAGTATTTTGTGAAAGGGGCATAGTTGTGATCAGCAGTCCGAGGGTCTTTTAATCTCTTGAATAATTTTCTTTAGTTGGCTTCTGAGGGATGGTTTTATTGCTGAAGAAAGTGCAGTTGATTTCTTTTACAAACACATCATGTAGAGAACTTTTGCATGGCGATATGCTCTCAGGGGATGCCCACACCTTCTGACTATTTCTTGTAATAATACAGATGAATCTCTTTCCCCCCTGTCAACAGAATAACCAGCCCTTCCCATTTTCCCATCTCTGGTGACTGCCAAATTTGTACCTTCTCTCTCTGTCTTTTTTTTTTTTTAATGTGCTTGCCTTTTTGATCATTGTGATTGTGTTTGTTTATGGTCTGTATTAGCATTTTTAAAAACTAGCTGCAATACCATGATTTCTGTTGTCTGGGCGTGTGGAATCTGTGATCAGAGAACTTTCTGTAAGCTGGCTGAAAACAGCATAGGACTCACAGAGGCTTTGCAGAACATATAAGAAGGACTGAGTAAGAATACAATCTTCGGGGATAGTTGCCTAGGCTTCCGTTACTATAAGAGCATTTGTTGTTATGCTTGGTTTGGAAGTGTTAGCTGTAAGATTAGACTTGATTATGAACTGTTCTCATCAGTGTTTCTTTTGTAATCTTGGGATCCCTTTTCACCTGATTCTGTCAAGCTTGTTTAGCTCTTAATTCTTGAAAGTTATCTGAAAAGTCAAGTACTGTCCTGCAGAAAGGCAGAACCTAGTGAAATGTTCAAGGTCTCAAGAACGCTAGGATAAAGAGTCTAATACAGACTCTAATAAACCTATCGTGAAGGGTCTTTGCACATCCTGTTGTTTATGGCACTGGATTTTAGTTTGTTGATCAGTTTATATTAGGAAGGGTTTTGTTCCTGAACATTTTGTTGTGGATCCTTGGGGTCAGGATGAATAGTAATGGAAAATGTACATATCGAGAGGGCGCTCCCTTAAGTGCAGCCTGTCTAACCAGCTTTTGATGAGAAGACAGACTTTTATCTCAACCACAGAGAGGAAGAGAAGGGAACCAGAGCTCTTTATCCTTATCTTCTTTCAAAGGTTTATTAGCTGTAGGATTTCGCTTACAGTTAAAGGGGAAAGGGTTGCATGAATCAAGCTCTGTGGGGAGAAAGGTTTAGGGGACAGAGCAGAGCCCTGGGTACAAGGATGCTGTCACCCCCCTCTTGTTCGATCTCAGCTCTCTTCACCAAACATACCCATCCAAGGAATCCACGGATTATGTCTGATATCATCGCTGAGAAATTAACTGGGTACTAGCTTGAGTGCCCACCTGGTGCACGGAATTTCTAAGAAAGGAAGATAACGTTGTACTTTAATCGATGTGCCCTGCCTCATTATCTCGGCCGACTGTATGGCACACGTATGTTCCTTTTTTTCTTTTTCTTTTCCTTTTTTTGTTTTCTTTTTCCAGCTACAACTCTCTGCTACCGAAGCCCCATGACCGATGCACTGCACTGGTCCTCCAGGTGGGCTTCTTTCACCCGGTGCCCGTTTGGGTACCGCCTGTAGGTACCACCTGACCAGAGGATGATGAGGGTGAAAAGTAAAGAGACACAGAAATAGGTTAAAATCTGCAGAGCCAGATGTCTCCTTTGAGATAAGCCAGGAGGCTTTTGTCTTGGTAAGTGACAGGTGCACCTTGGCTTTATTCCCTCAGATATGGGCACAAGCGGCGGGAACACATCCGATTCATCTGTCTCCCTCCAGTCTTAGAAATTTGGCACAGAATAGGAAAAAAAAATTTTAAATAAAGGCAAAGTATAGAAAATTATTATTGTAATTGTAGAAATGTAGTTTGAAAATTTTGTGATAAAAAACAGTAGCAAGCTGAGCATGGTGGCTCAAGTCTGTCATCCCAGCACACAGGAGGCAGAGGCAGGAGGATTGCTGAGTTCAAGGCTTGCGTGAGCTACACAGTGAGCTCAGGGCCAGCCTGAACTACAAAGCGAGACCCCGTCTCAAAAAAGAAAAGTGGCAAATGTTTGATTAATCATTATTTGTTTATAGACTATCCCATGTTTTGACAGAATTTAAAAAACCAAGTGGTTGAGGGTGTGTATAACAGTAAAGGAATGTGTATCCCAAAATAGTTGGAAGAGAAGAATTTGAATGTATTCACCACAACCAAATGATAAAATCAAAGGTGATGGGTCATTACCCTGAGTTGGTTATAGACATTTGATATTCTATCTGGCAACTAGGTCATTAAATAAATGGATTGTTAAATGGGAAATTGTACATAGTGTGTGGATTGTACATAGTGTGTACAATATTTAGAACAAATAAATGGTCAAAGGGAACTCCAATTGGATGACCATGCTTTTATTGGCATGACTCTTAGGTTCAGTACTGTAATATAGAACACAAAACTACTGTTTAATCCAACCAAAAGAATTTCAGCACTGTATAAACAATGTGTATTGTACCTAAAAAAGGCATGGGGCTCTATAAATAAAATGTAGAACAACAACAACAAAAAGGAGAACAACAGATAGTGTGCCTCAATGGTAACAGTGGCTAGACAAATAGGTTTTTAAATGAGGAATGTATGTACTACCAAATGAATACATGAGTCAAAACTTCTCATTTTACATCATAAATATGTAAACAAGTAATGTCAAAAAATTTGAAAATGAAAAATCAATATAGAAATGGAGGAGTTGCTCAGAATACATAGGGAGAAGAATTTGACAAGTACTTGATAATGGCTGCGAACGAGTAGAAGTACTATACAGGTTCATTTTTATACTTGTTTGGAATCTTTCATCATGAAATGTTGGAGTATTTCCCTTAAATTTCAAGTGTAGTCATGCCCTAGTTCTTACCTGCTTTTGTAATAGAAATTAATGAAACAGAAGTTAGAATTTCACTAGGTAGTAAGGACAGAGGCTCCAAAGCAGAGTCAGGAAGCCCAAAATGGAGTCTTCTGAGTCCCTACGACCCCAGGACCACACGAAAGCGTCTTCCAGGTGTTTTTCAGCTGTCCGAAACTCCCCAGAGAACGATCCGGCTGACCATTTGCCCAAAGGTGCACAGGCTCCGCACTGCCATTGTCTGAACACTATATAAATTGCAAGAAGTATATAGTCTCGTATTGGTTAAAGATTATTTTTCTTACGCAATTGATAAGCTCCCTTTCAGACCCCTTAAAAACCTCCTAAAGAGTCCTCACCTGTTTCCTGGTCAGGACACCCTCCCTGCTAGCAGGAGCTCTACTTTCTTGCCTGGGTTCACTTCACCCTACCTCCTCCATCCCCAGTTCCATTCGTCGTAACCATGGAAGCCAATCCTAGTGTTCCAGGAACACTTTGGAACTCATTCAATTTGGTACTTGATGCATTTTGACATTGAAAATTTTGTCCTGGTACTGCTGTGTTGTTGGTTACTTAATGTACACCTTGGAATTCTCATTTCGCCCGGCTTCCTACTTGCTGCTGCTTCCGGCCAAAACGCTTTGTTTGCTACTCTTCACTTTTGGTTTGTTATGCCTCCTAATACAAATTAACTGCCGGCTTTAAGAGTACCATTGCAACGCAAGATGTTAACAATAGATTTTTCTCTGTGTTCAGATAGTCCAGAAGTGTAAAAGATTGCTGAGTTAAGATTTGTGCATTTTTCCCAAGGAATTTGTATATTTTGAGAAATGCTGTCAATTCACAAATATGAAGCTTGCACCGTTTCATATATTATTGGATCTTTTGCAATCACCAGAGCAGATTTTTAAGAGTAGTGTTATGGCTTGTGTGTAGATGTACCCCCCAAAGCCTCATGCACACACACACATATGCGAGGCTTTTTCAGAGGTGTCTGAATCTAGAGGATGTGACTGATTCATGGTACAATGCTAGGATTAAGGGTGCTGGGATTAACTTGGGGAGATTACTAAATCAGTTGGCTTGAAACCAACCTAATCTGGGTAGCCTGGATATAATATAAAGGACAAAGAGAGGTTTTACTTGTCGCTTGCTTGCATCGCTATCTTCTGCCTGTCATGCACTGTTTCTCCCCTGTGATGCCTATCTGCCATCCACTCTGCTTGAAGTCACCCAATTACAGACTGAAATCTCTACAAAATATGAGTCAAATAAACTTTTCTTCCCCTAACTTTGGGTGGCAGGCATTTTGTTTCAGCCAATGTAAAAGTAACTAAGACAGGTAGGTTCAATGGCACATGGATGTACTATAATGTCACTTACCCAGAAGATCAAGTCAGGAGGATCATAAGTTCAAGGTCAGGAGGGGTAAATTCGGGAGATTGCGTTTCAAATTCTTTTGAAAAAGAAAAAATGTTCAGCTAGCTGTGGTTTCTATTACTATGACAGTGCTCCAGGGGCTAGAGATTTAGCTTAGTGGCACCATGACTGCCTTTCAAACACAAGATCCTGAATTTAATATCTGGTACCACAAACAAACAAACAAACAAACAAACAAAGACAGTGCCCTTCCATTTTTAGGTCAAAAATCTGGACTTATTGTAAATTGAAAAGAGTTGGAGAACTTTATAGCTTTGCTCTACTTTATGATATATATTCAAAATACCTGTGCTCAATTTTTCTACAGAAGAGTAAATGAAAAATGTAATAGACATATTCTTTGAAATTTATCAGTATAAATATTCAAATGTTGCAACACAGCAACAGTTTGAAGAAATGTTGATTGCAATAGAATGCAATGATGTCATCTTTTTTGCTAATGTTTTTGGCTGAGTCAGAAAGAGATTTAAAAATTTATTGTGCTAGTAATGCCAAATCAATATTTTCTTGAAACAAAAGCATGCTTGTTCATTCAATATTCAATTACTTGAATAAAGGACAAGTCAAGTAATTCAATTATTCAAAATATGAAGCACAAAACTGGCAATATATTTTCTCTCAGATACTGTATAAAAATAAGCAAAATTTAAAAAGAACTTTCTAAAGATATTTGTTCATGTATGACATCATTTAAGCAGTATAAGAATTTGTATTGAAATTGAAACTTTTCATAGTATAAGAATAATAATTTTATTACATGTTTCTGACTGGAATCAATATATGCAAGATTTAATTATAATTAATGGTGTTCTATAAACTGGCTGTAAAACGTAAATCACAATTGAAAAGTACTTTATTAATACTGATAATGTTGTAGCCTCTTTAGTATGTAGAAATTGCCTCAAATTTGTTGTTGCAAAACTGAGTTTTTATATGAGTTTGTGAATTTACCTTGGTTCTGAAACTGATGCCTTTATTTCTAAGCCAAATCAAAGGGGTTAAAAACCATGAACCAGTTATTGTCCGTGTGATGGTGAATGCCACGAGAAAATTATTTTCTTTTTATTCAGTTCATATTTTGCAAAACTTTTAAAATCGTGTTTGGACTAATGTGAATTTATAGATCCACTTTTTCAACTATAAATTTTGTAAGCTCTAAAGTACAGCCCACATATTTCTGATAAAAAATTAACAATCAAATTGAGGTTTGCTAAAATGGACCTTGAAATTTCAAGATTAAAGGAATGCAAAACGTGCTATTAATAGTTTCAAATATTGATTACGTGGTATAGTAAAAATCTATTTTAAATATTGCAGTCCAATATTGGCTGCTAGAAACTTGAAAATCGCATAGATCGTTCATGTTATCATTCTTCTCCACAGTGCACATTGAAACAAGAACTAAGTTTTACCAGACAGTAGAAAGGAAATAAGTAGAGGCCACATCCTTATATTGATGAGTAAAGTCTTTAGGTTTGTGGTGGGTTTGGATGGCGAGGAGAAAGGACACAGCAGAAGAAACTCCAGGAGTGACTGCGAGGTCCCTGCCTTCAGCGTCTCGGCAGACCTGAGGGATAAAGCCTGCGACGGGTCAGCTTCAGGAGGGAGGAGTCTTGGGTTAAAAAGGAAACATTTTAAGCAAGTTGGCGATGTAGGCTAATGGTAGAGCCTTGCCGAGCGTGCCTAAGGCCTTGGGCTCAATACCGACCACTTAGAAAAGTAAAATGATTTCATGTTTTGGAAAGCTCCAACATTTTCATCCGTGTTTTTGTCCTAAGACTAGGTCAGGGGAAATGAAACTCTATCTACCATTTCTCTAGCCCGTATATATATTTTTTTGCTTTATTAACTCTTCTGCAGATACTATGTTCGGCAAATCTTGTATATATGGAAGATGTTTGGATTTTTATTTTTTAAACAAATTTGAAAGACTTTGTTTTTAATCTTGAGGTTATCCCCAAATACAAATATTGTGGTAGGCACCATTTTATTTTTTATTGTGTGTAGTTAAGATGAGTCACATGATGTTTGGTATGTGAAATGATTAGTATAGTTAAGCAAATTAACATCCATCATTCATTTCTTTGTCTCTCTCTGCCCACCCCTGCTCCTCTTTCTTTCCCTTTTATGCCTTTTCTTCTTCCATCTTTTCCTTCATTAATCCTCCTCTTCAGTCCTTTCATCTTCCTCCTTTATTTCTGGCACAATTAAAATAACAAAATTAATGAATTACCCATACATAATATATTTTTGTTCAGTGTAAAACTATTGTTTTCCATTAGATATTTAGACCTTTTCATCCTACATAATTGTACGATGAAATCTGTATACCACTTGACTATATCTTTCCATATCCATGCAACTTCAACACCACTGCCTTTATATATTCATTTTTAAAGATTCCTCATGTATGTGAGGTCATGCTGTATTTTTCATTCTATGCCTAACTTATTTCTCCTAACATAATATCCTCTAGATTTGTCCATATTTTCTGAAATCCAAGGTTCTCTTTTTTAAAAACAAATGATATTTCAAACATATGTATGTTTAAACATCTCACTTTTTTTTTTCTTAGACAGGGTCTCACTTTGTAGTTCAGGCTGGCTCTGAGCTCACTATGGAGCCCAGGGAAGCCTTGAACTCAGCAATCCTCCTGCCTCTGCCTCCCGAGTGCTGGGATTCCAGGTGTGAGGCACCATGCCCAGGATTGTGGAATGTGGTACTGATGCTGATGGGCGTGAGTCACCACGCCCAATATTGTACGTGGTTACCGGGAATAGAACCAGGGACCTTTTACTTGCTAGGCAGGTGCCAGAACCACTGAGCTAAATCTCCAGCCCACATCTCACAATTTTTAAATCTATTTCCCCATGGATGAACATTTTGGTGGCTTTCTATTTTGGTTTCTGTAAATAGTATTGCAGTGAGTAGGGAATGAGATTTTAGTCCTTTTCAACACATAACCAGGATTTGAGTTGATGGACAATACGGAAGTTCAATTCCATACTTCTCTGTGCAAATCCTTGAGAATTTCCTCTTCCACCAACAGCATCAAGTATTCTCTTGTCTCATACCCTCAGCAGCAACAGTGGCTTTTCAATATTTGGATAAAGACTATCCTAATAGGCACGATGTGATTGATATTTATTGATGATTCAATTTGCATTTCCTAATAATTAGTGATAGGAAGCAAATTTTAGGTATGTGTTGACTTTATTTTATTGCATCTATTTATTTAATCGATTTGATTTTTTGTATTGTGAATAAAAAAACCAGGACCTTGTGAATGTGATTGCTAAGAAAGTGTTATATGACTGAGTATTGCCATGTGTAAACGATTTTTATGTCTTCCTTGGAGATGTCTGTCTCCAGGGACTCTGTCCAGTTTTCAAAATTTAGTTATGTGGTATTTTGCTATTAATTTATATGAATTCTTTATATCATTTTTATATCATTATAATTTATGATTTTGAGTGTTAACGTTTATCAGACAAAGGTTTGCAAATATTATTGCCTAATCCATAGGCTAATTTCCTATGGTTTATTGTATCCTGCGGTACAGAGGCTTTTTATTAGGTGCGTTACCACTTGTTTATTTTTTTCTATTATTTCTTGTACTTTGTGTGTTCTCTTGCCTCTTGGCTTTTAATATCATACTTTTTCCTAACACTTTTATTTTTTCTCTCTTGGTTTTTAAATTCATTTTACTAAATATCAATTACCACTATAAAAACATATATCTATGTATTTAGATATTAATAAAAATCCTAAGGATCTTTGTGCTCTTATAAGTAACCATGGCTTGTATAAATAATAATGAATCTATAAGTAATATATAAATATCTATGCACTTACATGTCAGTAAAACTTACATACCTATTTCTCTAAGTATATACTGGGACAGACCACTAAATATTAGTTCTCTGTGTTATATTTCTTTATGCTAACTTATCACTTTTATTGGAAGCATGCAGGACTTCACAGAAGATTGCCTCCTCAGCTTCTGTGTGTGCAGCACTACATCATATTCATGCTCCTTGTGTGGAGCCCATGTGTTGTATGTAACGTATCTTCATTCCTTTCTCACCCCCGCTCGCCTCCCTTTATCTTTTGATCCCCTTCCCTTTGAGAAAGCTCTATCACCCTATTTCTTATTACACATTCTTAATGTGTAGTAAAGCAAATTTACCACAATTAGATTTTCTTTTCCATAATTCTTTTTTCCCCCAGTATCTCTTCATCATTCACAGCATCTTCATTTCCACTCAGTCCTGTTGGCGGTGTGACTTTTAAGAAAGGTAGATGAATGGCAAAATATCTGAGTTCCTGAGTATTTTTCTCAGCATAAAACTAACATAGTCACGCATATAATTTCCCCCTTCAGCACTCATATGAATGTTTTTTGGCTAGTACTTTAGTGTTACATAGTTCTATTCCTCATCATATCTTTTGATTACAGGAAGGTGAACAAAAAATCATTCTTTACAAATGTGTGTGGGTGCATGTGTGTGTGTATGTTTTCCTGACAAGAGGCGTACAGAAAAACAACTTGAACTTTTAAAATGTGACTGTGTGTTACATTTTTTCTTTCATTTTGTCTGAATTTTAAGTTTCTGATACTGTTGGGGACCATCATCGGGACAAAGACAAACTCCTGGGCCCTTATGTTATTTTTCATTAAAGCATCATTTACATGTTTTTCTGAGGCACTCTGTGTCTTAAAGAGTTTTTGATTTAAAAATTTGCATTTTATTTATAAGGATGTTCAATAGCTAAATAAAAGCAGAACAAAGACTGACCTTGATTGTATAAGCTTTATTATCTTAAATTTCGAATTAAATACCTTCTTATCTCTGGATATAGGTGTGTTCATAGCTTAGGGAATATCTATCTAAAAGTAGACAAAACAAAATGGATTCATCTTGAATTAAGAACGTATCTCATACCCTTTGAGACTGAGGGTGCGGATATAAAAAAATCTGTGAGGAAGCCTGGGTGTTGTGCTGCAGTCCTATTATCCCAGCATTTGGGAAACTGAGGCAGGAGGATCTCCATGAGATCAAGGTTAACCTAAATCAAACAGTGAAGCCCTGTCTCAAAAGACAAGCCACGTGGGGGATTTATAGAAATACCCAGCTCAACCTAGAAATCTCCAGTCATCTCTTGAGGCCAGAACTGACCCCTCAAACAACAGAGACTTCTCCTACAGACATCTCAACAGGCAGAACGGAGAAGATGACCCACCAGGCTCCAGCCCACGGCAGCAAATCCAGAATCGCCTGCCCCCTCCTTTTGCGACGGCGCTGGTCTCATCGTCCTTATCGGAGCTACGCATCCTGCAGCTCCTTCAACTGAAGTCTTTTCCCTCTTGTCTCTTCCTTTCTTACTCTGCCTGTCGGTGTCTCGCCCCCGGCTCCCCGAGGTGCTTCGGTGCGACAAACTTACCAACCCATCCCACGGGAAAGAGTGGGGACGTGAGGTCCCCGAGTCCTCACCTGGGCGTGTCCTTGGGCCTTGTCTTACGACATTTCCATTAACAAACACATTTATGTTCTATTTTCAGAGATATTTGGCATATGGGGGAAAAATTTCGTTTCTTCTACATAATTACATATTTTTGAGTTATGGGCACACATGACCCTTAAAAGTTGATGTCACAACCTTCACTTTAAACTAGCACAGTGAAACACGGAGGGTTTTACCATTTTCCAAGACCATATAGGCAATAATCACTAGTAACGTCTCCCTTTTTCCTTCAACAGAGGGGATCTGTTCAGTTAAATGTTTCTTAAGTGTTGACAGGAAAAGTGAAGCTCAAGGAGTAAATAATTTGCGTCAAGCCCTATCCCATCATGCACTGTGGGTTGGGAAGAGAAAACACTAAGGCCAAAACTCTAAACTTTGGGGTGTTCATTCTAATTTTTAAAAAATTTCTTATATATAAAAATATTTTTCTAAATATACCCCAGGAGGAAAACTAATTCCAGTATCTCAGAGGGATAGCTCTCCAGGGGACCCGGAGACTGCCGGTCTCAGTGAATGAGACTCACTGCAAGGAAGAGGTTCATTTGTAAATTCCTCTGCATGCAGCCATACAATGTGGCTCCTAAGGCAAGACTGCTTTTTTAATAAGGAGTCACTGCAATGGCAAAGCAGTCATCAGCTTATGCAAATTCCTGTGGGTGCAAAAAAAAGGGGCCTTTTAAGCTGCCTATTACTTTATTATTGCTGAAAGAAAGAAAAGAAAAGCATAAAAGGGAAAGGGGGGCTGGGGAGAATTAAGGGTCTAATAACAGTGAGAGCTTGCTGCCCAGGTTGTGTCTCTTGCTGTGTCTGAATGATTTTTCTTTGTCGACAGGCTCGCGCTGAGCTATTTTTAGCGTCTCTTTAATAATTGAGCTGTAGCAATTGTGCTCAGCAGCTGAAACAGGCAGGGAAAATAGCAGCTTAAAGAAATAGTGCGGCAGGGTCATCGTTTAAGTCAAGCTGCATTATGGAGCTTACCTTTCTCAAAGGTAGGGTGCTGGGGGGGCACCTGAGAAGAGAGGAGAGCAAGAAAGGTAAAGGGAAGTAATGGATGGAAGGGGGTTTTCTTTCACAGCTTTCTTCTTTTCCCCCTTTGAAAGTGAGCCTGAGCAGGTACCCCGCTGGGAAAGTTCTTTCACCAGGCAAAGGCAGCAGGGAGGGGAAGAGTGGCAACTTTGGATCACTAATTGGGCAGAAATACTTAGATTGCCAGAAGAATGGATGCTTTCTTGCACCTCAGACTGACTTCTGTACAACATCATGAATTCCACAGCACCGTGACTGGCGTGAAACTGACATGTGAAAAGAGGATACTTTTGCCACCGAAAGATGAGTAGTTTGTGAGGAAGAAGGGGAAAATTCTCACATTCCCCACTGTTTTCCGATCGTGAAATGGACGTGGGAAAAAAGTAGACAATCCTGGGTTTTGCAGAGCCATCAACAAATAATTTGTTCAGATTAATAAACCACTGGACACTGTGCACATTTTGCTTAACTCTCTTTATTTGTTGTCTGAATCTTCAGATCTTGAAGTGAAAATGAGATTTGTAAATGGAGACTTACTAAGTACTCACATACTTCATCAGTGTAGACATTCAACACGAGTCATTCAGGCAAACAAAACACAGAAGATTATTTTCAACTAATTAAAAGGACAGATTAATTATACAACTACCAACCAAATTGCTTCTGTCTGTTTTTGCCTAGGCAGATGTTGTTGCTGAAGTGTGATGAAGATTGAGACACCCTGAACAATTAAAATTATTTTTTCTTTCTTATATTCCTTACATTCTCTCCCCCTGTGATCTCCTTTGTCCTTAATCACCGCCATTTATTTGTTTGGTTTGTCCCCCATCTTTCTCCATTCCCTAGCCCTTCTCCTGCACTCTTATTTCCTCTGTTTTATAGAGGGGGGGGTCTTCGACCTGGGTATCAGGCAATAGGATATTTTCTAAGTGAAGCTGGGTTGATGTGACATTCCATCCAGTAGAGGTCAATATGATAAAGGGAATTTCCATCACTTCTGACACATACACATAGTCTATAGCACATACAGTGTAAGTGCGTGGCTGCAAATGTTTGCTTACGTGACCAGGAAACAATTCTCTCCACCATCTGTGCCTGTTAATTATCAAAATACCCATTTTCTTTAAAATTTGTTTGTGAAATTTTAAAATAAATAGGCAATTAGGGAAAAAAGAAAACTATGTTCACATTCCTTGAACTCATAGAATATATTTTTTCCTGATTTCTTTTGAATGGAAAAAGTGAGGAAAGGGAGAAGGACATCAAATTAAAATGTCAGTTCTGACACATGGGTTTAAATAGCTGGCACATTCTTTCAGCCAAAAAAGAAAAGTTTTGGGGTTTGATAAACTCAACAATAACAGGAAGACTCAAGATGGAGCAGGGCGAATTTGGATAAATACCAGAACTCATTTTTTTCACATGAACTCATTTTGTAGAGTGGGTTTCTAGTGGAAAACCAACTTCATAGCAAGCTGAGCTGGGAATCACTTCCAATGGATACAGACAGGACAATGAGTATTTTCAATATTCTCTTTGAATTTCGTCTTTTTTGGGGGGATGAGTGGCCCAACACGGAGCATACAGGTGCTTTCTTCTTCTGACAGGCAACATAGAGATCCATACATTATTACACTCGTAGCCATTTATGAGAAGGCAGTTTGCAACTTCACAGATCTCTTGAAAGTCCACTGCAGCACCCAGCTGGATCAGCAAAATGGAAAACAAAATCCAAGAGTTTCCAAGGCATTAGCCTGGGAAACCGTCCTCTCTCAGTTGCCTGCCTCTGGTCATAGACTCACTTTCTTTATACTCTAAGAGACTGTCCTGGGGCTGTGTAATAGATTTCCACCTGCATAGTGGCTTAAAATGACAAAATTTATCCTCCCACAGTTCTGGAGGCCAAAAGTCCCAAGTCCACATCACTTGGCCTAAAACGGCTTGTCAGTAAGGCTGCCTTCCTCTCGAAACTAGAGGAGAAAACGTGCGTGCCACTTTTGCGACTTCTGGTGGCTGTTGCTGTTACCCTAGAGGAATTCCTTCTGACGTCCGCCTCCTGCATCCCATGCCCCCCCGCTCTTCACCAGTCAAGTCTCTTTACTAGAGCTAAGTCTAGCGCCTACGAGGATACTTGCCATTACCTTTAGGAACTGCTTAGATTACTCACCCCCAAAAACCCTCCCACTCCAAGATCCTTAACCTAACTCACTCCTAAAGATGTTTTTATTCAAACTAAGGAAAGATTTACAGGTTCTAGGGATAGTGATGTAGATACAGCTTTTGTATATTCGCTATGCAGCCGTTGCACTCACTCTGCTTAGCAAAATCCTGAAAGCCTCAGATCCATGTAGACAGCACCAAGAGAGTCTTTCTAGTAGGCTGTCGTTGCTTCTTAAATAATGCGGCCAACAATAGGAATAGCTACCACTGGAGTGATTTGCCTTACACATTCTTTTAAGAGACTTTTGTATGAGGTTAAAAAGATGTTACACATATTTGTCAGATTTTGATTCGCAGAAATGGCAATTACATTTGCGTTAATCACATATGTTTGCTCACTCGAAACTTACTTGTTCTCTAAGAAACAGGCTAGTAGTAATAGTTTACATATAAAGGAAATGAGGTTGGAAACTCAACTATAATCATGTAGGTGACTGTTTATCGACATCGGTATCGCCCCAAGATGCATAGCTCCTTTGCTTCTGGTTTAACCTGACTCCTCATAAACTTTGCATCTCTCCCTTAACAAGCTCAGTTTCCATTTGTAATTCTAACATGAGGCTCTTCTGTGTGAGGCGGATAGATCAGACGCTGCTGTTCCGGGTCTGGAATCTGCACGTGAAGTGCAGAAAAGGCGATGAAAGAAAGCGCAACGTGTGAAGCAGGTGATTTGGAAAGCACGAGGGGTGCAGAAGTTGCAAATGGTAAGACAAAAAGTCCGCTGTAAACAGAGGAGAGAGTCGTAAACTGCAAGGCGACAAGGGTGTGCTCACACTGAATGCCGCTCCAGTCTCAGACCGCTCCCGTAAGCAGCTTCCCTAGGTGCTGAGCACTCACGGTAACCCTGTGAGGCCTTCGCTGGGCTCCTGAACTGACTTAGAGGAACTTAGTTCATCCAATTGGCAAAGGACATGCATAATAGAAACTAGGTCTCCAAAGAAATAAAATAAGGAGAAACCAGAAAAGGATGAAGAAATGGTGCACTGGCTCATTAATTTTCAATTTATTAATTAATAGACAAGAAATAAGCTTATGCCGAACCTCTGGAATAATAACACAATAAGCTTACAATGAACTCCTGAAAGTCAACATCATCACAATGGTTCTTAAAGTCTGGGACTAAGAAGAGACAGAGAATCAAGTAGTCACCACCATAGGTGAGAGGAATACAAGGTAAAGGAAGGCAAGAAAAGCTTATTTTTCCTTCACTGTTTATTTTTTATCAGTATGTGTTTGTGGGGCACAGTGAGCACATTCCTTGTGGACTATGCCACGTCTCAGCCCTTTCTCTCGCTCCGTTCCTCTACCTCCCTCCTCCCGCCCTGCATCTCTTCATCCCCTTCCCATATGAAAAATCTTCACTTGCCTTTTATCTATCTTTTATTTTTCTCTTTACTTCGATTTTGGGCTTCTCCTATAACAAAAGCTATGTGATATTTAAGCCCGTGTGTCTGATTTATTTCAGCGGACATTATGATCTCACAGTGCATTCCATTTCCTGAATCAGGTTTGTTTTTCTTAACGGCAGAGTAGTATCCCATTATGTATAGGTACCACATTTCCTGGAGCCGTTCCTTGTTGATGGGTGCCTTAGCTGATGCCAGGACTTAACAGTTATGAGTTATGTTGCTATACAAATGCATATGCATGTATCAATTGTATCCAAAGACATTGTATCCAATGTCTTCAACTCCCTTGGGAAGATACTTAAAAGTGGGGGAGGAGCCAGGGTCGATTAGGACTTGTAGATTTAGTTTTCTGAGGAATCTCCACACTATTTTCCATGGTGCTTGTACAAGTTTATGCTCCTGATAACAATGTAGAAGGGTTTCTTTTATTTCCCACATCCTTTCTCACATTTGCATTACTTGATGATACCCATTCTTTCTGGAGTAAGACATAATCTCAGTGTTTCAGTTTCCATTTCTCTAATGGCTGGCAATATGAAAACTTTTCTCATGCATTTATTGGCCATTTGTACTTCTTCTGAGATACTCTATTCATTTCAGCTGCCTATTTTTTTGGATGTTTTATTTTGGTGGGTCTGATTTTTGGAGTTGTTTATGTATTGTAGACATCAGTCGTCTCTCTAAGGAATAGCCGGCAAAACTGTTTCTCCAACCCATAAGTTGTGTCTTTCCTCTGTTGATTGTTTCCTTAGCTGTGCAGAGGCTTTTTAGTTAGACGTGATCCCATGTATTGATTCTCAGTATTATTTCTTGTGCCACTAAAATTCTGTTAAGAAAATCCTTTCCTACATCTATGTCTTTTAAGAGTTGTGCCTATTTTATCTTCTGGCCAAGTAGATGTTTCTGTTTTAACATTTTGATGATTGACCCACTTTGATTTCAGTTTAGTGTATGGTGAGATACGTAGATATAGAGTCATTCTTCTGCATGTGGGTACCCAGTTTCCTCAGCAACATTTATTTATTAGACAGGCTCTTTTCTCCAGTGAAGGATTTTGGCTCCTTTGTCAAACATCACATAGTCAAATGTACCTGGGGTTTTTCTGCATATTATTTTGTTTCATTAGTCCACGCGTCATTTTTGTCCAGTACTTTTCTGTTTTTACCTCTGTGGCTCTGTAATATAACTTTAAATCCAGGAGCTTAATGCTGCTCTCTACTGGTTACCCATAATTCTTTCTGTTTTTCAGGGACTTGTCTATTCCATTCAAATTGTTTTCTCTATTCTATGAAAAATGTTGCTGTGTTAAATTTCTTTCTTTCTTTTTTTTTTTTTTTTTTTTGAGACAGGGTCTCGCTTTGTAGTTCAGGCTGGCCCTCAGCTCACTATGTAGCCCAGGCAAGCCTCGAACTCAGCAATCCTCCTGCCTCTGCCTCCCGAGTGCTGGGATGACAGGCATGAGCCACCATGCCCGGCACTGTGGTATGTGGTATTGATGGCTGGTGGGTGTGAGTCACCGTGCCCAGCATTGTATGTGGTTACCGGGATCGAACTCAGGGCCTTGCGCTTGCAAGGCCGGTGCTGGAACCATTGAGCTAAATCTCCGCCCCTACTGTGTTAAATCTTTTTTTTTTAATTGAAGTCTTTATTGGTACAATTTATATACATCTCAAAATCACATATAACATTGGGAAATTTGTACCAGTATATGCCACAAGTTAATTCTCATTTTTACCCATATCCCTACCCACTCCCCCCTCCTCCCCCCTTTATACATGCTCTTTCATTTTCTTTCTGTATCATATTTATTCCTTCCCCTCATCACATTCCCACACCAAGTT
>PVIC010000134.1:135998-162945 GCA_004025085.1 Thryonomys swinderianus | reverse complement strand
AAAAAAAAAAAAAAAAAAAAAAAAAAAAAAAAGAATTGAAGTTGTATAGAATTACACAGTTGTATAGAATTATCAATTTTAAGGGAAGGTATATGTCAATTAACTATTCATCCAGTAAAAAGACATGATTTTATAAGTATTTTAATGCATGAAGAAATGTTTATGATATATGTCACACAAAACTACTATAAAATTTCTATGAGATTAAGGTATCAGAAATAAATATGCAAAAGTAACAATAAAATATGATTTGAAATATGCCAAACAGTTTGAAGTCATGTCTAGATGATGTTTCTCTTTCCTCATATATTCCAAATTACTATAGTTGTTGTGTATTATCCCTAAAAAGGAACATTTGCGCTTTTTTAAAACAAAAATGAGTGAGGGCTGGAGATTTAGCTCAGTGGTTCCAGAGCCTGCCTAGCAAGCGCAAGATCCCTGGATCTATCCTAGTAACCACATAAAACAATACTGGGCATGGTGACTCACACCCACAAGCAATCAGTACCACATACCACAATGCCTGCTATGGTGGCTCATGCCTATAATCCCAGCACTAGTGAGGCAGCAGTAGGAAGATTGTTAAATTTGAAGCTTGTCTGGGCTACATAGTGAGCTCAGGGCCACCCTGAATTGCAAAGCAAGAACCTGTCCCTAAATACATAAATAGATAGATAGATAGATAGATAGATAGATAGATAGATAGATAGATAGATAGGTGTGAGATGTGCAGCCAGGGATTTAAGCTCAGTGGTTCCAACATCTGCCTTGCAAGTGCAAGGTCCCTGGTTCGATCCCAGGTATCCACACACCACAATGCTAGGTGTGGTGATTCACGCCCACTAGCAATCAGTACCACATATCTCACTCACACCTGTAAACTCAGCACTCTGGAGGCAGAGGCAGGAGGATTGCTGTGAGTTCAAAGCTTGCCTGGGCTACATAGGGAGCTCAGGGCCAGCCTGAACTACAAAGTGAGACCTTGTTTCAAAAAAAAAAAAAAAGATGTGACATGTAAGCAGACAAAAAGCAAGAGAAATTTTTGAAGAAAACCAAAGAAAGTTCAAGATGTTGGCTTAGCTATTTCCCCTAGCAGCTCAGCAAGCACTTTCTTGCTTCATCATTACAGCTATAAAACACATTCATGAATCCCTATAAAGAAGACATTGATTCTAAAATATTTTTTTAAAAAGACAAGAATTGAGCCTCCAGAATTTAACAAACAGCATTTTAGTATTAGGCAGAAAACACCAACCCTCATAAAATGTTAACAATGTTCACTTCCTTGATGGCAAAAATTTTCTGCCTTGTAATGGACCTAGAGTCTTGAAACATTCTAGAACTTTAGAGAAAAACACTAGGAGAGCGTTTTAGTAATTGACTGGCTTCCTTTTGGTTGCCAAATTACTCTTTTGGGTTATTTTACCTTAAATCAGGTTCCTGCCATGAACCTCATGTTACAAACAAGAAAACAAAAATAAATATATATAACTATGCCACCTCACCTAGCTAAATCTGTGTAATTGACATATTGATTCAGCCAATCATCAAAAATACCCTTAGTGTTTATGGATACAGAGAACTGAAGGCCACATACCTCAGCTAAATGGCCATCATCTTTTTCTCATAATCAGACAGATGAACTCAAAAGCTATTGCTGTACCTCAAATGTATGACCACAGATAACATTAACCTTTAAGCTTTAGCTTCCTTTCCTACAATCTTAGAAACTATAATCAAATAAAAGTACTGTAGTAAAAAAATTAAATCTGAATAACTATTTCATAGAAGGCTCTCTAATTTACATTAATCTAATGAAACCTGGGAAGCTACAAAATATCTTCATTTCATTCCAGAATATCATACTCCTAACTAGTAAAAAAAAATACTTAGAAATAATATTTTATGTGGTTGAATATACATATGCACCTTAATATTTAATGTAAAGAATAGGAGCTGAAAGAAATAATACATCCTCTGTTGCTGCTGAATAGAGCCAGAGAAGAATGAATGAAGGTAGAGTTGAGCTGGGAATGTAGCTCAGTGGCTCCACACTTGCCTGGCAAGCACAAGGTCCTGAATTTGATCCCTGGTACTGCAAAAGAAAAAATAAAATAAAAAAGACAAAAATAAAGTATATTTAACCTGACTGTCTAGGTGTATGGAGTTGAAAGGTTGTATATGTGCTGCCGAAGCGAGCACGAGTTGAGAGGTTGTAATTCCCACTCTAACAACAAAAATCTGAAGATCACACTGAAGCTCAACAACTTTTTTTAAGTCTGTCAACAGAATTGATAGGAAGGATAGTCCCTCTGGCGTAAGAGATAATAGGAATTTGTGACAATGCATGCTGTTGCCTAGTCATTTTAGTGATAGGCAATTTAAAAATTCCCAAAATTTTAAAATGTTCAAAGTCCACAGAAAATATCTAGTGATAAGTTTACTTTCTCTTTGTTGCCAGATAAAATGGAAATGTTCATGTAAATATGGCAAATTATGTTTATGTGTTTGTCTCCACTGTATCCCCAAGTCTAACTGTTAGACAGGAAATTAGATATTAGCAAGCCCGGATATAGGAAGCTAGGGACTACAGGAAAAGCAAAGACGATAGGATTTTTTTCTTCCCTTTTTCTTCATTTTCTTAATCATCAGCTACCAATGAAATCCAAACAAGCTTATAGTGCCCAACTATAGCCTGACAGTATGTAACCTCCTCTGAACACGTTGATGAGGTCTGGCTCATATCAAGCCCAGTCCATGGGTGAAGATTTAGGAAAAATTTCAAGGTCTTATACTAAATGAAAACCTTCCACATAGTGAGTATTCAAGAACCTTCTTTCAAGCAGCCCATCTTTCTTATTAAAAAATCATCTCAAAGGAAGGAAACAATATTCCTTGAAAGACCCATTTAATCATGTAACCATAAAGAGAGATCTAATTCAATACATCTGCCATCATGTCCCTTCCCCTTCTGACACCTGAAGGTGTATTCTATCTCTTGAAAAATCTATCATTTTGTAATTAACTGCCTATAGTCTATACAACTGCCTATGTGTCTTGTCTGAAGTTTTTTGTTGAAGACACAGAGAACTGAGGACAGTTGCCTGTTTCTCCTGATATGAGGACCCAGCTTCCCAGTGATACAACCACACATTAGGTAGTGAAGGATTTTAAAAGGCATAAATTCATAGGACACAACAATGAAAGAACTTGAACAGATGAGAGATTTCTACAGCTTTTTGAAATGGAGAAAATAAAGCAGTCTCTGCTGTATTCAGGCAAAAGAATACAGTGAGCGAGGTGGCAACCGGAAGGAAGGAAGCTTAATTACATTGCAGAATCCAGGGATCAGGCCTTAGAGAGCCTAGGGTAAGTGTGAAGTGGGGAGGACCTGGGCTGAAAACGTCCTAACCTGAAAGTCAATCTGGAAATGTATTTACCATTCTCACCTTGCTGGGGAGGCAAAGGGATCCAGGAGAAGGAAAAAATAAAAGATAACAGTTTTCACTAGTTCTCCTACCCTGCTTTAATTTTCTTCATAGCATTACTGCCACCAAACATTATTATCTAATTCTGCATGAATTGATCCATGGTTTATTTTCCCTATAAGCAAGCAGGCTGCAAGAAGATTGAAAGTTTCATAGTCTTCAGGTCTTTATTGTAAGGGCCTGGCAAACAGAAGCACTCAGTAAATATCTGTGACATGAATGAATGAATGAATGAATGAATGAATGAATGAATGAATGAGCCAATCAACAATATTAACAATAGGGATATTATGTGATAATTTCCTTTCAGTTTCATATTTACTACATTCTTCTCTGAGTTTTGGAACCAATGGAGTCAGATTAGAAACTTTCCCAAGAAGAAGAACGCTAGTAAAAATTCACCAAGGAAAAGGAAGCAGAGAGGAACAGAGAAAATAGAAAACTTTACACACCTGATTACTACTTCTCCTGTCATGTGCTCCTGTAAGTTCCTTAGATAACATTCCACACTAATTCTTACTGCACTCTCAGGCTTCCCAATATCAAAGTGTATCTATTATAAATCTTTCCTTTTGAATTCTCTGACATTTTACCTTGCTGCCTCCTCATTCTAGCTTTTGTGCAGCCTGACTGCACATAGAATCCAAGTCTCCTCTGCTTAGAAGTGATGCGACCAAGCAGCAATGGAGAGAATGGTGCCCATGGATGACAGGCACATTCCCCACTTCTGAAAGCCATTATGCAGTCACTCTGGGTCCTGGGGACAGCAAAGGCCATTTTTCATGAGTGGGACAGTTTCTCCCCTAGCAGTGAGGGCTAATAGCACTCAATGCCCTTGGGGCCCTCACCTACATCTAGATATAGATCAGCAGAGCTTTAGTAACAAATAAAAAGATTTGTAAAATAAAACAAAACTGAAGCCTTGTTAGATTTGCCGGCAGGTCTGTAAACAAATGTGGCCTCATGGTGCTAGACCTAAGTTTCAGGACTTCCGACCACAGCTGAGTCACCAGTGGTCAGACCTGTGAGTTTGAAAGAGGAACTTGCTGTGGTTTATTTCCTATCCAAGGTGATCTGAATGCAATGCTAAGAACCACTGGATGTGACACTCTACATGTGAAATATCCATAGCAATCTACCCAAGTGTGTCACCATACCAAAATAGTAAGAATAATAATAGACCCACTTCCTTAAGCTGTGTCTCTGATTCCCTGTAGCCTACTGAGGAAAAACAGAAAGCATTACCTCCTTTAGGAAAGAGCTGAAAACACATAGTGAACACTGACACTAGAAATGTCTCCTCTTATGGTCATTTGAAAGCAAGATTCAGTGGAGTCATGACATCCACTCATTATTCAGGTGCTGTTCGTCCAGCTGACCATCCATTCAATAAATATTTGGTGTTGCAACTGCTCTTGTAGTAACATAAACATAGAATAGAATAGATTTGCCATGTGCCTGCTTTCCTAGCCTTCTCAATCGAATAAGTGAGTTAATGATACATTCTGAAATTTCTGGAGAAACATTGATTTTAGACACTTTGTGGCTAAGATGTACGGTTGCAGAGGTTTTTTGTTTTTCTTTCTTTAAAAAAGGCAACACATTTCCTTAACTGACAGCTCATTCAGTGAACACATTTTCTCATATCAGATAAAACAAAGAGACAAACATAAAAGATGAAATGTGACACACACAAAGGCTTCTGAAGAAACAAAATTGCTCTCAGGACCAAGTAAATAGCCAAAATCATAGTGTTGGTGCATGAAAGGAAAAAGGAATCAAAAGAGAGATAGCAATCAAAAATAGAAGCACAGAAAATCAGACACCAGACAAGAAACAGAGCTAGTGTTTGGTGGAAAGAGATCTGGGTTCTGGAGAAGACAAGCATTTCAAGATTTTCTTCCTATTGGCAAAATTCCAATGTTCCCTCAGACCACGATCAAATATCAAAGTCTGTCTTGGTTCTGATCTTGGGCTCTCAAAGCAACATTAACATTCCAATCATGAGTCCATCACATAGATTTTTGCCCACAGTAATAGGGTGCTGGCCAGCAGATAGAAACTATCAGTGAGTTTAGCAATTAGATAATTGAACAAAAGCTCATTTCATCCATGGGCTGCTTTTAGGCTCACAATCTAACAAAAGTGACTTAATTTCATAAAAGCATAAAATAATTTATATAAAGACTTTCACATGTTGGAAAGAATTTACCTAGCCAAGAGTCACAATACTTGATCCAGGAAGCACAGTCGCTATTTATACAGGGAAATAAATAAGACTTGCTCTCCAAAGCACTTGGAGGTGAATGACTTGTAAATGCTGATACTGAATGCCACAGGAGTCTGGAAAGGAGTAGCTGTTCCTTGCTGAGGAAGTTCAGAAAGGCATCACAGAGGAGGGCTCAATCGACTGGGCCTTGAAGGGTAGGCATTTAAGCAAAGACTGGACAGAGTTAAAGTGGTTGCTTCAGTAAAATAAAATAAAGAGGATGGAGCATACACACAGCTTTCACAGAGCAGAGTGTAGATCAAATTAGATATGAACTTCAAGGAAGACCAAGTTAAAGTGGAAGAAAATAAGAACGTATCTGATTGGATCAACTCAACATTATGTGACAGCAAAGCAAAACTTTCTTAATGATGAGTAAGAAGCACAATGGGTTAATACATGAAGAATTATGTAAGGTTCAAAAACCGTGCATCATGGCTGAAAACTCAACAGCGCACCTTTAACTACCAATAACTTACTTTCTAGTATAAAAATAGCTATGTTAATATTCTCCAACCAAATACTTGGATTGAAAGAGCAATAAGATGAAAAATGGCAGATGGATAGCTCAAGACTCTTGGACTCTGGATCAATGGCACTGCAACATGAAGAAGCCAGAGGGACACAAATCATGGCCATTTCATAATTTTGAATGGGATTCCATACATGCCCAGCAAAGTCCAAGAGATGTCCTTGCAAAAATAACAATGCCTTTCCATATGGCCATGAAAATACTAAAAACTAGAATCAATTTACTTTTCTGAGAATTCAGTGGGAGGTTAGTGTTGCCAGCGTAAGTCTATATGTGAAATCTCTCAAGCAGAGTAAGACTCAGAAACTCTGAAAACAGGTTTGTGTATGTGCGGAGTAGGAGCAGCAGCAGACAGGGAAAGTTTTTTCTTTGATTCAAAAATACATGGTTATTTTTTCAAAGGCATATAAAAGTAGAGAAGGAGATAAGATGCACTGGTTGCTGCCTCTCAAAAAGCAGATTTTAGTGCCAGGCATGGTGGCTCACGCCTGTAATCCCAGCACTCGGGAGGCAGAGACAGGAGGATTGCTGAGTTTGAGGCTTGCCTGGGCTACATAGTGAGCTTAGGGCCAGCCTGAACTGCAAAGAGAGACCCTGTCTCAAAAAAAAAAAAAAAAAAAAAAAACATTTTAAGAGCTAAACAACTGGCCTGAATATAATTCTGTAAGTTCAAGAGAGGAAACCATTTAGGTAGAGAATTCTGTTTCCCAGAGTCATCATATAGGAAGCCTCAGTTTAGCTGTAAGTTTCACCTGCACATAATATGGACCATGAAAACCAGGAGAAACCCCACTGTTAGGGCTGGAAAGGGTGATTATCATGCAGGGTCTCATGGGAACACGTTTTTAGCTCCAATCTGAAGCAAAAGATAACAGTAAAATCCAGGTGGTATTCTGGCCCCTTTAGTCATCCAGGAACGTCCAGCACTCTCCCTTTCTAGGAGAAGGGCAGACGTGAAGAACAAGACAGGAAACCCTAGCCTTCAGGAGTTAAAAATGACTTAAACCATCAGGCATTCATTCCCAGGGTTAGAAAGCAGTGATCGTGAATGCTCAGTCCCAGTCACTGAGGCTCAAGAGTTGCTAACAGGAATCTTAGCCAAGAATGGAGCATGGGCAGAATAGACTGCAGAGCATAGAGAAACCATCCAGATGAAATTCCTTAGCTCTCTTGCCTAACAGTTCTAATGATTTCCCTTAAGAGGAATAAATGGGTATGTTTTATCAAAAGTTACTATATAATCTACTATCACTACAGTTCTCTTCAGAACTGTAGGTTATTTATTCAAACAAACATGATTTTCAATCAATTTTCCAAACCAGGATAATAGGTAGTAGATTCTGTAGCCTTCTTCATTTTAAGTTAAAAACAGCTTCAATTCAGTAATTCAGATTGATTTTCAGATATTTTTAATTGAGTTTATTGGCCCATTTTCAGTATACATTATCATCACATTCATAATTGAGAATTTGTACCTGTACATGTTATGTCTTAGAAAATAAAATAAAAACAAGAAATTTTCAGTTATTTTGATACTCTAGTCCAGGGCATACTAACCAGCAACCTCATAAACTATGAGAATTTTCTGTCCCTGCCCTCACTCATGACAACAACTGGGGTAGAGACATCTAAGTAAGGGAGGTTATGAGGTATCTCTTTGACCATGTCTTCTGACAGAGACCTTCTCCCCACCCCAGTATGTGTCTTCCAGTTCTTACACAGCCTTGGCTAGTAGCTAAGCATTAGAAGCACAAGAGAAAAATG
The DNA here is from genome assembly GCA_004025085.1 of Thryonomys swinderianus. Lineage (NCBI taxonomy): Eukaryota > Metazoa > Chordata > Mammalia > Rodentia > Thryonomyidae > Thryonomys > Thryonomys swinderianus. The sequence goes on along the minus strand of PVIC010000134.1, from coordinate 154,892 downwards.
TTAAGCCTGATTGTTCACAAAAGGTGGCCACTATGCCCCTGTTGTAACTACTGCCTGGGAAATTTTTTGAGTTCTTCAGAACCATTCTCTTTTGCCCCGCATGCAACTTCATACTGCAGTTTCTTGTCTTCGATAATGCATTCTTTCTAGAGCATTTTAACAGCCTTATATGATCCTGTACTGTTTACTACCCCAACAACCTCTCCCCTTGGGCTGCCTCTCAGGCTGCGGGACCCTCAACTCAGGAAACAACTTTATTAAGAGCACAATTGATAAAGTAATTCATTTCCTATTATTTTTCACTCCATGTGCTTGGCTCAGGAGAGATATATGAATCCTTACCTTAAAAAATCATAGAAATAGAAGCCAATTTCAATAACCTTGTAGCATCAATATATATTACTATTTGGAAGTAGTACATATTATACACACCTAGCAAAAAGTTATGTAAAAAAGAGGCCAAAATGTTAGAAAACAACAAAGGGGAAAATTCAGGGACAGAACCTAAAAGGTGTGGAATTCTTCCTGGGTATCAGTATAAGGTCAGCATTATCTCCATTTTACAGGTAAGTTAGATTAACAGAAGTGAAATGCTTTTCATGAACAACCATTATTATTTTTGAAGATTCCTATAGTTCTGAGAACTTTCCTACCATCCCCTCAACATTTTCTGTGAACTGAGCCCTGATAAAAACACATACAAATATATTTATCCACATGGCCAAGAAAATGAAAGATTTCAGCCCACTCAGCCTCAGCCCTACCTTTCACATGTGCTGTAACAGAAGAGGAAAACTATACACGGTCAGAGAGAATGAGGCAGATTAGGAGAAGTGAGAGACAAAGAGAGTTTCCTGGGTTTGATATAGGAGTTATATCTGGTCCCAGCTAATTTGGAAGCCTTTAGTTTCTCTCTTTCAATTTAGGCTAATTTATTGGAATATGTTGTTTTGGACCAAATTGTGATTAATTATTAAATATAGTGGCTCAGTGTATAAATCTTGTGAAGAGTGAAGAAAAATTTTAAATGTAATTCCAACATTTATTACACTATCTGCTTCACCAAGAAGAGAAAACACAGGTCTGGGAGGTAGAGAGCTAGAGCAGTTAGAACTACAGAGTAATCACCCAACATCATCAGAACTGGCCCAGTTCCATTCCGCTGATCATTTCAGCTTTGCAGCTAGGGGAGGCTCTTAAATGCTCACTGGAGAGTCATAGAAGAAAATGAAAGATCTGTAAATGAAAGAAAGTGTATAGTACGTTCTGCCTCCTCAATTCAGTTAACAACCTCATATCCTATGCCCAAACATCTTTCTCATTATGACTTTGTACATTTTTTTTTAACTTTTCCTATGTATTTGTCCCATTTACTCAAATAGGATTTGAGTTTCTTTAATTCAAAGAGAGTCTCCTATACTGTTGCTGTATTCAGTAATTAGTAGTAGTGGACTTTGCCTTAAATGAATTGAAGGTACACAACTTTTACAAAGAATAAAAAGATAACTTAAAAATAATATTTGTAGGGCCAAAGATTTAGCTCAGTGGTTCCAGCGCCTGCCTCACAAGCGCAAGGTCCTGAGTTCGATCCCGGTAACCACATAGAATGCTGGGCGTGGTGATTCACGCCCACCAGCAATCAATACCACATACCACGGTGCTGGGCGTGGTGGCTCATGCCTGTAATCCCAGCACTCGGGAGGCAGAGACAGGAGGATTGCTGAGTTTGCGGTGGCTTGCCTAGGCTACATAGTGAGCTCAGAGCCAGCCTGAACTACAAAGTGAGACCCTGTCTCAAAAAAAAAAAAAAAAAATTTGTAGATACAAATCTTTGGATCATAGGAACTGACTTTTCCCTATATCACAACTAGAAAAAGGCAAAGAATTCTTACATGAAATATTTAATATTAAAGATCAATGTCTAAATCTTTAAACTGTGGGATATATTTAAGAGTAGAAAAAAAGCTTAAGAAATTCAATTTTTTTTCTTTTTCAGAAAAGGTCTCACTATGTAGTTCAGGCTGGCCTTGAACTCATTGTGTATCCTAGGCTGATCTCAAAATCAGAGCAACCCTCCTGCCTCCGCCTCCCAAGTGCTGGAATTATAGATATGCACCATCATACCCAGCTTAAATTTCTTCATAGAAATTTGTTTTACTACTTAGGAAAATTTAAGTTCAGATGATATTAATGTTTTCTCACTGAATAAAGAGATATAGATCTCATGACCCTCCTTCAAATCTCTTCAATAAACTTATCATATAAGAGTAGAATTTCATCCTTTTTTCCCATTACAATATACCATAATGGTAGAGCTAATATTTATGGATATTGGCACATGAAATTTAGATACTAAATATTAGTATCTCTGAAAGCAATCAGGAAACTATCTTTAAGTAGAAAAGAATGTTTTAAGTGTATTCTAATTTACTTGGGTACATCACCTAAAAGTTACAATAACCAGAAGGAATCATTCAATGAATAAGTAAAACCATATTATTGAAACAGTATTGGAAATTTGCTTCCAGCCACAGTAAATGGAATGCATTTGGTTTTTGTTGTTGTTGTTGTCGTTGCTTTTAACTTTAGCCTAACTAGAAAGCCAAACAAAATACCTGAAATATCATATAGGGAGCCTAAAAAAGGAGTCTCCGGAGGAAGGAAAGCAGTGGAGATGGGCACAGCACAGCCTGACCTGACCTTTCTGGCCTGCAGCACAGGGAGGGGGATCCCAAACAGAGGCTCATGGTGTCACCAAGTTTCTGTAATTCTGATTTCAGAAACCATAACACAGCTAGTAAGAAGCAGAAAGGAGCAACACAGAAAGGTATCTGGAGATTTTTGAATCCTTTCTACCTTTGGCTGAGTGCTGCTTTGTCCATGCCTGTGTGGCAAACACTACGACCTGGAAGAGACCCAGCAGAGAGGATTGGGTGGAACTGTTCCTGGGTTCACAGAATTTGGCAATAGTTTAGATTATTCATTCATCAAAGAGGAGAAACTTTAATTCATAGACATAGTTTAAAATGCTTAGCAAGTTATTGTCTGTACCTACTCTAAACTCATCCTGAGTAAAAGCAAGTCTAAAAATCATCTTGCTAGTTCAAGTAATTTAGCTAAACCCCAGACTCAAAGAAAGAAAACAGCCCAACAATATTTAAAGGAATATAGAAAAATTCAGGATGCAAAAATAAAATTCAACACATCAACACTGAATAAAAATTATTAAATAAGCAAAGAAGGAAAACGACTAACTCCTAACCAGGACACCAATTGAGCCAATCAGCAGTAACATTCAAAAGTAACATAGAGAAAATTCAAAGTTCTTAAAATATAGAAAATTAGTATATACCATTGATGGAAGATAAACTATGATAAGTTAAAGATTAATATTGTACAGCCATTAACATGGAGGCACATTTACAAGTTTAAATTAATACATAAATAATGGGGAAAGAATGTAATAAAACATACTCTACCCAAATGAAGGTAAGAAAAGAAAGTACAAAGAATAGATGTAAATAAAAGGAAAAAACCATAAAGGCATAGTAAATATCATGAGTCACTAGCAAAATTCAAATTAAATCCTCACACTTTCTCAACAAACTAAAATAAAAAAAGATTCACTCACAATCCCAATTTCTGCTGAAAATGTGGACCAAATAGAAATCTTATGCACCAGGAAAAAAGGCAAAACAGCACCTTGCAGACTAATTTGGCCATTGCAAATGGTATTAATCAAACATATAACCATATAACCCAGCAACTCCAATCCATATACTCACACAGAGTTCATTTAAATGTTCACAGCAGCTTTCTTCTACCCTAAATTGGAAACAACTCAGGTTAATCAAGAGGTGGATGAATCAAGGATTTAGGAGACACCCAGGCAGTAGAATAATACTGCTCAGAAGGAAAACGCAACAGACTACTGAGTCACCTAACAATGTGGTGACCATCTAAACAGCATTTGGCTCTTTGTAAGAATCCAGACACAGAAGAGCACTTAGGGTATATTTTTGTATATGTGAAAGTCTAGAAATGTCAAAGTACTCTAGGACAAAAGCACAGTAGAAGTGCCTGTGTCCAGGGCAGAGTATATAAGTGGTGGGATTTGTTGATGTTTACCGAAAGGTTATGAGGAAACATGCTGGTGCAATGGATATCTTCATTATGGCTACGATTAAAATAAAACATAAACCCTAACCAGAACTTCTGGAGCCATATATTTTAAATGTGTGCACTTTATTGTGATGAATTTCTTCAATAAGGTTAATTTTAAAAGTACATGAGAAAAGGAAACAAAGAAGTGTTGATTTTGGTCAGTCAAATGCATGCTGTCCAGCGGTCCTCACTGGTAGGCAATGTAGACTCCAAAGTCGCTGTCCACCTCAGAGCAGCCCTGAAAACACAGGCGAGTGAGAAGCGAGAACAGCCTATAGCCACATCCAAAGGCCTTCTGCACTGTAACAGTGTTTCTCACTGGTTTTGTTCCAATCCTTGTTTAGTAATACCTTAAACACAGGTATCTATAAACTCACTGATAGGACGTACTGTATTGTATCATATCCTTCCCAGAGAACATAAAGAGGGGACAAAATGAACTGTTTAAAGAACTAAGTGACCAAATGAATAAATGGATGAATGGAGTGAATTTTTGTGAGTTTACAGTCCACAGGCACATACAAACTTTATCTGTTATAGGAAAAAATATTCATTTTATAATATAATAAAACATCAAAAAGCACCACAAACTTGCAATTCTCCAGTACTTGTACAAGTGAAGCAGACTTGTATCTTTGTACAATAACAGGGATAACAGGTATCTTTCTACATCTTTATTTTGTATGTCATTTTAGAGCTTACAAATGGCTCACAAGAATTATTTCATTTAACTGATAAGGAAGACGATGTTACCAGAAGTAGTTTCTAAGTATAAATCATTGAATCTATTGAAGAAATTTTTCTAAAGGCAGTTTCCAGTTAACATTTTGTTTACTTGATTCAAATTATGTTGAGAGATTAGGAAAATCTCAACATAATGACCTTTTAAATCTCAGTTCAGATTCACCATCATTTTTATATGCACCTTTCTGGTTGGTCTGGTCTGCATTTCTTTCTTTTTTTTTTTTTTTTTTTTGAGACAGGGCCTTGCTTTATAGTTCAGGCTGGCTCCAAACTCACTATGTATTCCAGGCAAGCCTCGAACTCACAGCAATCCTCCTGCCTCTGCCTCTGGAGTGCTGGGATTACAGGACTGAGCTGAATTCCCAGCCTGGTCTGCATTCATTTACAAATAGGGAAGTTCTTTGCTGAGTACTTCTGAAATTCACTGCTCCTACAGTTTCGGTGACTTTCTTCCCTCCAGGGCCTCCTCTCATCCCTCTGCCTCGCACTTTCTGTTTCTCCCTGATCTCATCTTCCTGGACTCACCACTAAGTGCTGGGTTTGTCCAAGGTTCCATTATTAAAGATCTTCCCTTGTCACCCTAAGTGTTTTCTTAGGATGCCACATAATCCTACTTTTCAACTCCACGGGATTTCACTGCCGTTAGACTTTAATTCGGCTCAGTTGACCAAGCTAAAAATTAGGGGATCATTCTTTTTTTTTTTTTTTTTTTTTTGCTTTTGAGACAGGGTCTCACTTTGTAGTTCAGGCTGGCCCTGAGCTCACTATGGTGCCCAGGCAAGCCGCCGCAAACTCAGCAATCCTCCTGCCTCTGCCTCCCGAGTGCTGGGATTACAGGCATGAGCCACCACGTCCGGCACTGGGCTATGTGGTACTCATTGCTGGTGGGCGTGAGTCTCCACGCCCAGCATTATATGTGGTTACCGGGGATCAAACTCAGGACTGTGCGCTTGCGAGGCAGGCGCTGGAACCACTGAGCTAACCCTCCGGCCCCTTTTTTTTTTTAATTGAAATTTTATTGGTACTTTTTATAGACAGCTCACAATCACACTCAATGCTGGGGAATTTGTACCAGTATATGACATGAGTTCTCATTTTTACCCATATCCCTACCCACCCCACAATCCCCCACCCCCTATATGCATGTGGTGCATTATTTATTCTTTCCTTGGGATCCATTCTTGTCCACCTTCCTCTCCCTTATCATCTCACATTCAGCCCAATCATCTTATTAATATTTCTGTATTCTGAGGCCAGAGATTTAGCTCAGTAGTTCTGGCACCTGCCTGGCAAGCACAAAGTCCCTGGTTGGATCCCTAGTAACTGCATACAACAATACCAGGCGTGGTGACTCATGCCCACCAACAATCAGTACCACATACCACAGTGCCTGTGATCTCAGCACTCAAGAGGCAAAAGCAGGAGGAGCGTTGAGTTCGAGGCTTGCCTGGGCTATATAGTAAGCTTAGAGCCAGCCTGAACTACAAAGCAACACCCTGTCTCAAAAAAAGAAAAAAAATCTGTATTCTGAATGTTTATAGAGTCCTACCTTTCTGTATCACACATAAACCTCAAGGATTGCATTCCTCAAAAGTACTCTTGCTTACTAAACTTCTGAAGGCATCTTAGTCCTATTCAGTTATTCGCCCTTGAAGTGCCCAGCATAGAACAGAGGTGACCACTTGCAAGCCCAGAGAGTTTAGCACCTTTGTCACCTGAGGACCGGGTAGAATCTCACACAGTTGTGGGCACTGGCATCTTACAGCGATGCTCCACTGAACAATCCTACAACATAGCTCAGAAGTGTGTTAACGCTCCACAGGATGAACACTGGAGACCAGAGAGATCCACACAGGTAATTTTGTCTTTCTTTGTCTCTTCATGGGTTACCACTGGCCACAATTTGTTCACGCATCCTATGTGTGAAGCATTTAAATATCCTGAGCAATGTGGCTACCAGTCGACCTGCTCTGTGCCTTTGCAGATTGCTGCCATCATGGAAAGAAACCAGCTGTCACTGCTTCACATCTAGCCATCAATGTGACTCATCACTGCAGTTACAAGGAGCCTGATATACAATAAGTATGGAAGTGTTGTTACACTATACTGACATTATGCAAACCAAGAGGCAATGCTATCATTCTCTTCCTTTCTTATTCTGCAATACTACATTCATTTATGTATTAATTTATACCAGTTTCATTTTTTTAGTTGATGAATTTATAATTGTATATACTAAATATTTATGAAGTACAATGTGATGTTTTGATATACACGTACACTGTGCCAATTCTATTAAATCTAAATCAAATATTCATAGAAAATATCTGGGACATACCCAAATGCTAATGGTGATCATTCCATGGTGAGATTTTGTGCTTTTGTGGGTGCATTATTTATATATTCTAAATGTTACAGGTTTTCTGCAACATTTACTACATAAACAAAATAAAGCTATTAAACTTTAAAATTTTGTTATGAAGCCAATAACAGTAAATGATAAATAGGCAGCATTAATAATCAGCAAGAATATTCAACTCTAAATTTGTTTAATGAAATGTTCAGCCTTTAAAATAGCCTATTGTAAATTTTTGTAAGAATTGTTGGAGATCTGATTTTTTAAAAAATGTCTGCCAACAATACCATAGATACTGAAACAGACTGAGGAATTTTTGAACCCCATATAAGGAAATTTTACCTAACATTTGAATTCTGCCCTTACGATGAAAAGCCAATCCACACTGCTAAAGGGTAATAGGTAACTTTGGGCTACTGTCCATAGTTTCTTGAGACAGGTTTGCAAAGCTTCACAAAAATGTTTTGTTTTCTGAAAGCAATGACCTACTTCAACAACGATGCTCCCAAGGCTTTCCAAATGTTGGAACTTAATAAAATGATCGCGCGTATTAAGTAGAGTAGTGCTCAGATTCCCGAGATACTGGCCTGAGCCTGGATGGCTTTAATAGATTATCTCTAAATGAGGTGTCCATCTCCACTTTCAATTCAGAGACTAAGTGAATCACCTAAAGGACTGGCTGATAGCAAGAAGGTCTGGACTGAATGCAGCTTATCAGAAAACAAATGGGCACATCCAGGTTTCTCTTATTTGAAAATTCAACCTGTCTGTCTGTGGAGGACTGAAGTGCTGCTGAAGACAGATTCAAATTCAAGCTACATAAACATCGCAGAGTGGCTGCCAAACACGACGCGTTATCCACGTGTGCTAAAAACGTGCTTCACCCAAATGACAATAAACAAAATAAATGTTTTTTTCATGACACTTCTTCCTTTACGCAAATACCCCCCAGAATAAAGTGTGTGTCCTTCTTCCCCCTGGCTTTCCCGATCGTAACCTGTTCCCTCTCTTCCTCAACTTAATTCAGAACGGGAGGTATAACTGAAAGTGGAACAGGCCCGGTGCAAGATGCGACCGAACACCAAGCAAGCAGCGCATGACAGCCTGGAGAGAGCAGCTGGGGCGCCGGGTTTGCAGTGGATTTTACTTTTCCCACTGTCTTTCTGAATGAAAGAAAGGGAAATGGAAACACTCGCCAGTTGATGAAACTATATGTCCGTAAAAGGAAAAAAAATGAAGAAATAGTAAACCGTTCCCAAGTTTTCAAGCAACAAAGAGTGCTATCGACAGAAAAATCAAAGGGAGGAAAGCCCGACGAGAGACAAAAACGAGGAAAGACACTTTGCAAACAAACTTACACCCCTAGGTAAGGTACAGCGCCCACACATAGGTCTGGGTTTGGCTACCTTTCTTGGGCGGCATCCTGCGGTGTCCGCTCAGAGTGTCCCGGTGGGCGGCCCGGCAAGCTCCCGGAGGGGAAAGATTTCCGGTTTGATCTAGCCCGTCCACGCGCCTCGCCCGCTGCTGACAGTGCTCCCCGGTGCCATGTCACAGTGCGAAACCCAAGAAGGTACTAATTTCTTCCTCATGAAATTTTCATGAATGTTTAGTTTACCATTTAAGGATGAAGTACTCAGGTCAGAAGAGTCACATTTGGGGCTCATGCCTGAAATAAAACCAAACTGACCGTGTGAGCCCCGTCTAGCCCGAATCTGTCCTCATCTCCCTGTGGATGCATCCACGTGTGTCAGGTTTTAAAACCCTCCATTCCGGGGCTTCATCCAAATTCTGTACACTCGCTCTCAGGGATGCATTCACTCCCAGAAAGGTGAGACAGACCAACTTCTGAGCGTGCTAGGGAAATTAAATGAGTAAATAACGGAGCCACTCCTATCCCTGAAGTTTACATTTAAGCCACAAAGCTGGAAGCAACCGCATTTATCAATAAATCCCCACTGTGGAGAAAACTGAAGATGCCATACTCTTAGCTCAGCTTCTACAAAAATAAAACAGGCTCTAAGCAGTATTGGCTGTTTTCCAGGGAAATATGACTTCTTTCCTCTCTTTCCAAACTTCTTACAGGAAGGTAATCATGTTCGTTTCAGAATGATAAGCAAAAATTATATCCATCATAGAAAAGAAAGAAAGGGCTTAAACATAATGCACACAAGTGGCTTCGTTTTTGCAAGGGAGGCCACTGGCGTTCTCTGGTTACTTCGGGGGCAGCCAGCTCGGCTGCGCTGACCTTGGCAAGAGAAAGCAATGCCGTGAAATGGATCCCGGTGGCACCTTTACACCACAGCACCTTCTGGCTTTGCAAATCAATTTGTTCTCATATCTGATACTTCTAGAATATGCAGAGCAGGTACATAAATCTTAAACAACTCTGTGTAGCAAACACCATGTTGTAGCTTAACACAAGCCTCTGTCAGACTGATATTCACCTAGATTTTCTCTTTCCTGGTCACTAGATCTTAACTGAAATAATAAGAAAGAACAAGGCTGATACAAATATATATATATAAAGATACTCAGAAGTTCTTTAATTTGGGGAATGAAAGAGATTAAAATTTCGCCACAAATTATTGAATTTGTACTCTCAAGTGAGGATAATGTACAATTCAATTTAAATAAATTTAAGCATAAATATAAAATACCTCTACATACTATTATGACAAAAACAACAACAAAACTATTAATAGAACAAGAAAAGGAGTTCTGGAAGCTTTGTAGCCACATAATTAGAAAAAGTAGTACAAAAGTTAGACAGAAATCATACCAGAAAACATCTAAAAATGAATATAACTACATTAAAATGTTAAAATTTCTCTTCATCAAAAAATGCTTCCAAGAAAACTAAAGAAAAGTGCTACTTCAACTCACTGAGTACTACATGGGATTAGTATTTTAAAAAAATAAAACTCTTCCATCTGTGGATAAAAATGGACAAGCACTACAATGGAGAAAAAATGGATTTGAATGAATACTTCCTACACGAAGATATATTGTAACCCAATAAAATAATGAGCGAGAACATGAACGGTGAAAGCACAGAAAAGGGAACAGATAACCAGTAAGAGCATGAAGGGTCACCCAACATCACCTAAGGAAATATAAGTCAAGAGTTAGCTACAGATACAGATACCAATGTTTGCCTATTTGACTGGCAAAATTACTAAGTGAAACAAAACCAAATACTATAGAATGAGGATAAATAGAATGTCTTAAATTGCTGGCAGGAACATAGTTCATTGCTCTGGAAGACAACTCAGCAGTATCCTGGAAAGCTGAAGGTGAGCAAAGCTGCGAATGTACCTGAGAAACTCCCTAGGTGACACCAGTAGGCACAAGCTACTCAAAATGGGGTAACCGACAAAAAGGCTGAAATGTGGTCTTCAACATGTAAATTATGCAACTTATAAATATATAAGTTATGCAATATAACAATTGTGAAATATTCACAGGGCAGGATATTATGTAAGAGTAAAATACATGAAGCTGGTTAAAAATTAATATACATGCAAATTACTTAGAACATAACAAATAACTTTGGAAAAGAAGAAAACAGAGCACTGTACTACCTAGCCTCTAAACTTTACTAGAAAGCTATAGAAATACATGTGCTACTCGTTGGCTTTATGATCAACAAAATGGATCATTGGAACAGAAAAGAGAGTCCAAAATTAGATGTACACACATATGCTCAAGTGATTTCCAAGAAGGTACAAAGATATTTAGTTGGGAAATGATAGTCTTTGCAGAAGAGATAGGACACATTCAAGGGTGGTGATAGCCATGGTGATAGCCTTTTAAGTAAGTGGTATTGGAATAATTCACTATTCAACATATTTAAATAATGAACTTCCACAGGCATCTTACACTGAATATAAAAATGAACTGAAAATGGATTATACACTCAAAAGTAAAACCTAAAATAATAAAATTTCTACAAAAAAGACTGAGGAAGAGAAATTTTCTTCATATACAACACTAAATGTTCAAATTATAAAAGAAAAAGTGACAAAATGAATAAAACATAATATCTGCTCTTCAAGAGACCCTACTAAGAGAAAGAAATGGCTATCATGGATTGGAAAGATACTTTTGCAAGTCATACAGCTGACAGAGAATCCACTAGATACCCATAGTACCAGACTCTGAGTTATAACAACCAAAATTATCGGACATTGCCAAAAGGTTGAAGATCTCTGTTCTAGGACTGCATATCATTATGTATTAAAAATCCAAAAATTACATTCTACAGCATTCTTTACTGGGGTCAAAATTAAAAGCATTGGAAAAAACTGGGACAGAAATGTGCAGTGTGCCAATCCCCAAACTGTGCCATTTTGATTCTATATCTCCATCCTATATTATATTGAAAGCTTAGGAAATGAGTAACCTTCTTAATTTTCATAATTATTCATTCTTAGAATGGTCCAAGTCCAAACAATTTAAAGATGCTTCTACTGGAAATGTACACATCTTCCTTAACAATATATACTTGGAAAGGCTCCTCTAAGCCAAAGTAGGCTTGTTTCAGGAAAGGCCTAGCTACTTTGGGTAGAAGCTTTATTTTTTTCCTCTACTAAAGGAAGAAGGCAGTTTAGTGACCACGAGAAGAATTGAAAATCACCTTACTCTCATTTTGAACCCCATCTTCTCTTTTCTTACCCTCATGTCAAAGGAAGGTGGCAGATTTGATACTTCCCTGTATTAAGGAAGCTGTTCTCTCAGAAAGTCCAAAGGCCAGAGAAAGAATAAGCCATCCCTATGTAGTGAGTATATCTGTACTAAAAGAAATATTTTAAAATGAGCATTTGGTGACATGACACTGTCCAACAAAGTCCCCAAGGTAGAGACGGAAAACCTTGACTCCCTGCACCCACAGGACAGGTATAGCTTCACTGACTTCTATCACAGAAAAAGACTTCAGGACACACCTGTAAGGCTCATAAGGAGACTCATTAGGCAAAATTTTAAAAGAGCACACTCAAACAAGTCGAGTATGGGCCAGCAGAGGGGTCAATGGAAAAGATATATTATAATTTGGAGCTGGGAATATTTATGAACGTTTGATGGAATTTGTGAATCTCTAGGAAGTTCCTGCTTGGTCTTGGTTTGGCGGGGGGGATAATGCCGTCTAGTCTCAAGTGAAAAGACCCAGTTACATGTAGAAGTGAATGATGAAGGTCCATTTGCAGGTAAAAGGACATAGTCAAAGCTTGTTGTGTGTTTCAAGAACTTTTAAAACATTTTACTGGGTTTCTGTCCTGAAGCTGCAGACTTCTTAAAAATACTATTTTTAACTTGTGATTTTCCATGTCTCTTTATTTCTTCTGTCATTGCACAACAATGACAACAAGATAACTTGGGATCCGATGAAACTGACATAATGACACTGCCCAATCCATTTCCTGTATCTCAGAATTCCAGTTTGCCATCCCTCTGCACTTGCCTTGAAGTAAGCCTTGTGGGACAGAGCTTGAAACACAAGACTGTCTCTATTTCCACGTAGACAGTGTTGGAATTAAACTGAACAAAAGGACATCCAGTAAATGTCTAGTTTACTGAACTGAATTAGTATAGGAAAATCCTCCCATATTTGACGACCAGAAGTATTAAATTGCAGACATACAGGAAATGGAAATCTTTTTTCTCTTAGTTGGTGAAGAGTTTTGGATTTTCGTTTTTGGTTTGTTGGTTAGCTGATTGTTTCAAACACATAACAAGACCGTGTGACAGATATCATTAAAAAACTGTTGTGGGTATTAACTCATTAAATCCTTATCTCAAAGAAATTAAAACCAAGTAAATTAATTTTATGAGGGAAGAAAATGAAGATCAAAATCAAGTGGCTGACCCAGGATTTGAACCTAAATAGTCTAACTCTGTACCACTCGTTTAAGTTCATATGCTTAGGTTCATTCACTTGCCGCTGACCAAATTGAAGGAAACCAGGCATTTTGCTAAAAGTAATTTATTCAAAGCTAGCTTTGAGGAGATGGAGGGGCCCGTTTGGCCCTACTCACCATCTCACCACATAGAGGAGGTAAAGAATAGAAGGGAGGAGAACGCAGAGAGCTATTCCAGGTCTCTGCTCTGCTTTCTCTCTTCACTGAGCCATCTTCAGCTCATCCTCCCTCTTGTCACAAGGAAATTGAGCTTCAACCTCCTAGAGCTGGCATCTGCATATTCTGTCACTTCTTTTTGGCTGAATAGAGGAGGGTGTGCTGGTTATGTACACAGCAGGAGGAAGTTTGAAGAAGTTGTTTATCTCTAGAAGAAAAGAATCTAACTTTTTGAAGTTTTGAAGCCCTTGGCAGTGCTGACTACACAACTCTCATGTTATTAACCAACTATGATTTGATGATCCTGAATATGGTCCAAATTTGGCCAAAGAATGTTGCTCCTGTAGAGAGCCGAGTGAGGGTGAGACACACCATTTTAAATGGCCTAGGAGTGTGGCATGAATCTGTATTTAACCTGTCTTAACAAGAGAGTCATGCAATATGGCAACACAGCCTACCTCACAAGAGAAGGAAATAATTGGTTACCCAAAATATATTTTCTTGTCATGATTTAATCATTCCAAATCTATGTGTATTAAATTATATGCCATAAGTATGTACAAATATTATTTCAATTAAAAATGAAATATAAATTTTTTGTATTATAAAAGAAAGAAAATAAAACAGGAAAGGTAGACCCAATCTCCTCCTTAGGCAAGAAAAACATGTTAACATACTGAATCCATGATTTGGTGAATTAAGTAATGAGAAACACCACCTATTGCTGAGTTTGAGGCTAGCCTGGGCTACATAATGAGCTCAGTGCCAGCCTAAACTACAGAGCGAGACCTGTCTCAAAAAAAATAATAATAATACATTGTACTGGTACAAAATGGTCTTAAATTATATTTTTAAAAGCTCTGCCTGCCCTCCCAAAATGTAATTAATGCATTCTTTAAAAAGGATCTCACTGTAATGTTATTGTGCTTAGTGCCCTTTCTTAGAATTTGTGAGCCATTCCAATTTGCATGTTTTCACCTTTTCATTGAAGGGCTATTCTATTTCTGTACATCTTTAATATTTGTCCTATTTGTGTGGTCTTTCTGGTCTTAGAACCAAGGTTTTAGATTAGCCACCAGCTCCATCCTCACCCCCATATCTATTTCCTCCATGTCCAGCTCCTTGTCTGTCACTTTGTGCCCTAGGAAAACACCTTCAGAGTGGCCTCCAATCTGCAGTCTCAACACTGTTTAGGCTGCTTCACTTCCTCATCACTCTGCAGTAACCCTCTATAACCAGACCCAGTTCACCCTCTTGGCTTTGGGTCTTAGCTCATCTTCTCTCAGCTGTTCCATGTTCCTGTCTCAGGTACTGTCACATATGGTCTCATTTTAAAGGCTTCCCTGATGCCTCTCTGTGAGTGCTCATCCACACACAAGACACATGTCTAAATTTGGTCATTGCAAGGAGGCAAAGCATGTGGGCAGTTGATGGGGGCACCCAACAAACTTGCTTTTTAAAAGAAATAGCAGCCTAGCTGGCGTGGTGGCTCACGCCTGTAATCCCAGCACTTGGGAGGCAGAGACAGGAGGATTGCTGAGTTCAAAGGTTGCCTAGGCTACATAGTGAGCTCAGAGCCAGTCCAAACTACAAAGCAAGACCCTGTCTTAAAAAAAAAAAAAAAAAAAAAAAGAAATAGCATCCTTGACAAAATGACTACAAAGATGATCATGTTGGTTGTAAAGCCAGCTGTACCCTGAAACACAGAGTTCACAAGGTAAAACTTCATACTGCCTAATCAGCTTTGCGGTACTTTGTAGAGTGTTCTTACTACTCCACAATAATTTGTACATTGTTGATCATAAATTATGATTTCTGTCTTTCTGGAAAGTCAAAGGCAGAAGATTTCATTCCAGTTCACCAGAGATACCCCAAGAGAAATCTTGCTAATATTAGGAATCTTAAAAAATTATCCACTGGTTATCCAGCTATAAATTTAAGAACAGGAGTTTACCAGATGTCAGAGCATACACACATACACACACACGCACACACACACACACACACAAACACACTGAACACTACAATGCATTTTTTTGTTCATTAATAAGAATATTTAGTAACTTTAATTAATTTTCATTTGTGAAACTTAAAAAAATTTTAAATGACCAACTTTATTTGTAAAGCCAAATCACTAAACAAAATGGAGAAAAGGCATAAAAGTAGGAAGAAAAATTATTTATAGTCATACCTTTCAAAGATAACTATCACCATATTCTGTGGATTTCTTTCTAGTTACTATCCTAGTATATGGTTTTACTTTATAATTTTAATGTACTGTTTTTAATTTTAGCATTACAAGGATGGGAATATTTATATGTTTGTATATGCATATATATCCAAATATATTTATAGATATGCCATTATTCTACTTTTTAGCTAAAATTATATTAAATGCTTTTAAAATTTTATTTATATACATATTTTTTAATGATACATTAAGTTTCATCAAAGTGATGTACCATGGCTTTTTAGGCTGATTCTAATGATTCATCCTTTAAAACAGCCCATAATAAATACTAATAATACATTTCTAATAACAGAATTCTAAAAGTAGCCCTCCAGAATCAAAGGACAGAAACATTTAAATATCTTAACATGTATTATAAATAGTTTTATAAAATAGTTGAACCAATTTATAGACCATCAGCAAAACACTAATATGTTCATCTCAGCTTGTTAGAAATATTTATTATTTTTACAGATCTGGTCTTCAGTTAAGGTAACTTTTTTCTTTACGTTGGTGAGCAGTAAGACCTATTTCTGCTATGTACTTGTGAGCTAATTATATTTTCTCTTCAGAAAAATATTACAGTTACTACACTGTGTCTTTAAAAGACAAGTATTTAAAAACAGGACTATATCTATCTGTCTTATCATGGAAGCTTTGAAAGGTTACGATTATTCCAAAAAGTGAAACCTCCCATTTTTAAGTACTTTTTATTCAATTTTCATACATTGCCATGCATAAATACTATTTTCTAATTAAACCAAATAATTAGTGGTTTCTCATATAAATTAAATGTTCCCTACCCCCTGATTTTGTCTGGAATGTCCCTCACCTGGCCACAAACACACATACACACACACACACCACACACTCTCTCTCACATACATGCAACCTATGATCTTTCTCTAGATCCAATGGTATATTTACTTATAGTAAATATTAACAAATTCAAAGAATCTGATTCTTATACATTTTTTCTTTGCATTATCAATCCCAATAGACTAAGGCTAACTGTACCACACATGATTTTGCTGTCATCCAACAATATTGCTTTTAAGTAACCCTAAGAAAATAATTATATCTAGTCATAATTTAGACAAAGAGATTTACATTTCCCAAAGACAAGAAAAATAAAGTTTTCTGTTAAGTGACATACGGTCTAATCATCTGCTACTTATTTTTTTTTTGTTTGCACCATTAATATTGCTGACAGTATTTGGGGACCTAAAATTACTATAAATAAAAATATCACTATCCCTGATGACAGAAGAAAAAAACTTTTGGAACATGCTCTACTTTCCATTTCTAAAAATACACACCAAAGAACCCTCTGAAATTTGCCCAGTGGGAGTCAGATTTGAATTGGTGGCACTATTCAGTACCCAGACATGGGCATGCACTGCATTCACACAAGCACATGTATTTGCATAGGTACACACACACACACACACAAACACACATACACACAGAAACCCTATATGGAAACCCTATAAAACTCGGATTCCTCTGTTATTCCTGATACCATGATTCATATAAACCTTCTGTGTAAAACTCTCTTCCATGAGGACAAAGGGCATTTTTCATCCTGTGAACCAGATGAACCTGGGAAAGGTCAGAATCTACATGAAGGAGAATGACACAAGTATATGTGCAGTATATGTTTCACAAGATCCTTTACCTCTATTCCTGCCCCCACACACCCTTGTGATCCATCCGCAAGTCCCACATTGGCAGTTTTCTCTTCAATGACAGCTAGGGATATCTCCCTGGGATTCCATGGTCCCAGGCTCATACCACAGAGGCCTATGTGATTCAGTATGGCACAGGAAATTCCCTAGTAAAACAATAAGCACTGAAATGAACTCAGTAAGTAATGGCTTCATTACAACCTTTAGAAACATATCTGATCATCTTTCACAACCACAGTTCCTTCTCCAGACAGGATCAGAGTTGTTGTCCCAAACAAGATTTCAAGATTTTTGAGAAGCATTGAAGATTTTTCAAATTTAGAGGCTGCTGGCACCCTAAAATATGAAAAACTGCCCCCCAAATTTGTACAAATTCTAGTACTTTGATGACTGTCCCAGTCCCTAAAAAGAATGTTTTTAGTGTAGCGTGCTCCAGGATAAGATTTTAAAGGTAACTAGTATGTGAACAAAAAGATCCCTAAGAAGTCTAGCCCAGGAATAACACAGGGGCTTAAAATGCATGTTACAGGTATCCTTAGAAATCTGTGCACTATGTCTTGGTCTGTGTGTTCATCATCTAAAAATGATATTTAAAATATAAATTTCAATGTCATTGGTTGTCTTTTAGTAGTGCCAGTGGTTTCTTTTGCTGTGCCGAAGCTTTTTAGTAGGATGAGTTCCCATTTGTTGATTCTTTCTGCTAGCTCTTGTGCTATAGAAGGTTTGTTCATAATGTCTCTGCCTAAGCCAATGTCTCCAAGAGTTTTACCTAACCTGTAGCAGGTTTATTGTTTCTGTTTTAATGTTAAGTTTGGAATACATTGTGATTTTAGTTTAGTACACGGTGAAAGAGATAGGTCTAGCTTTAGTTTTTGGCAGGTTAAAGCCCAGTTTATCCAGAACCATTTGTTAAAGAGGCTGTCTTCCCAACAACGTGGGAAAAAATCTTTACTAGCTGTTTGTCAGACAAAGGGCTACTATCTACAGTATATAAAGAACATAAAAAAATCGGTCCCCCCAAGTTTAAAGACCCAATTCAAAAATGGGCATCTGAAATGAACAGACACTTCTCAGAGGCAGAAGTCAAAGTAGCCAAGAAGCATACGAAGAAACGGTCAACATCACAGGTCATTCAAGAGATGCAGATGAAAACAACAGTGAGATTTCATCTCACTCCACAAAGAATGGCTGCTATTGCAAAATCAACCAACAATAAATGCTGGCGAGGCTGTGGGGAGAAAGGAACCCTTCTCCACTGTTGGTGGGATAATAGATTTGTATGACCATTGTGGAGATCAGTGTGGAGATTCCTCAGAAAACTAGGATTAGAGGTCCCATTTAACCCTGCTATTCCCCTGCTAGGAACATATTCAAAGGAATTAAAAGATTTATATTTTAAAGACATATGTACACCCATGTTCATAGCAGCTCAGTTTGTGATAGCCCAGTCTTGGAAACAACCCAGATGCCCATCAACTAGAGACTGGATAAAGAAGATGTGTGTGTGTGTGTGTGTGTGTGTGTGTGTGTGTGTGTGTGTTTTAATAAAATGAAGTATTACTCTGCCATAAGGAATGACAAGTTTCATTCATTTATGTGCAAATGAATACACCTTGAGGACACACTAATAAGTGAAATAAA
>PVIC010000134.1:0-135898 GCA_004025085.1 Thryonomys swinderianus | reverse complement strand
GATCACACATATGTAAATACTGTATCCTTTCTCTAGTATGAGAACCTATAGATGTAAATGAGTTCTAGAATGTATGATAGATTTTTGTAAAATAGGAAATATTCAAAGGGAATGTGGAGGGGGAACATAATGAGGGGAAAGAATAAATATGATTTGGAAAGAAAAAGAAATAGCATGTATATAAGGGGTGGGGGTTGTGGGTGGGTAGGGATTGGATAAAAATGAGAATTAACTTCTGTCATATACTGGTACAAATTCCCCAATGTTGAGTATGACTGCGATCTGTATATAAAATGTGCCAATAAATAATTCAATTAAAAAATAAATAAAATAAAAAATTCAAGTCTTTTAAAATGTGAACACTTCATGTAAAGGCCTGACTCCCACCTTTGTCATTATGGTTGCCTCTGTATATCTCTGCCAATAAAATCACAGAAAGTAATGAAGGAATGGAGTAAGACTCGTTCTAAAAAGACATGGGAGAGAGAAGTGTGAAACAACCATTATGGAATGAACATTGGAGGAATTTCTCTGACTCCCTAGCAACTCATTCATTGTTCCCAATATTACTTGGCTACAGACAAGGACAAATTTGAGATATTTGTAGGAAAATGGGTGCACCTGGAAAATATAATATTGAGTGAAATAAGCCGGACACACATGCTGGAATACCATATGATATCCCTCATTTGAGAAAGGCAAATTACAAACAAATAGAATAACAAAAGATGGGTAAAAAGAGGCAAATGGATGGATCTCTTGCAAATAGGATGGGGGTTCAAGAGACCATTGGAGAGAGTTGAGAGAGGAAGGAGAAATGAGTAGGATAGTGATATGCCATATACAGAACCTACTAGCTTCAAAGAAAGTAAACATCATATGCCATAAGCATGTTAGGATTAATGAGATCAACAAGAATAAAAATAGGGGGAACGGAGTTAGAAGAGAGAAGAGAATTTCAAAAAGAAACAAGTTATATTACGTATGCACATGTAACCACTCTCCCAAATGACTGTAAATTGAATGTACTATAAAACTGTTTTTAGGGCCAGAGATTTAGCTCAGTGTTTCCGGCGCCTGCCTCACAAGTGCAAGGTCCTGAGTTCAATCCCGGTAACCACATACAATGCTGGGCGTGGTGACTCACGCCCACCAGCAATCAATACCACATACCACAGTGCCGGGAATGGTGGCTCACGCCTGTCATCCCAGCACTCAGGAGGCAGAGGCAGGAGGATTGCTACATAGTGAGCTCAGGGCCAGCCTGAATTACAAAGCCAGACCCTGTCTCAAAACAAAACAAAACAAAACAAAACAAAAACTGTTTTTAAAAAGAAGCTATTCCTCCTGCAGAGTGGCATCAAGAGTTTATAGCTCTAAAGTGAGACTCTTTCCCTGAAACAAGTACAAGGCATGAGTGAACACTGAACACAGGCACTATTTTAAACACTGAACCATTTTACTTGCAAGAGAAATAAACAATAAGAAACTTAAAGTGATTTGAATGACAGACTGGAAATAAGCCCATCAACTCAGTAATGCCTCTATAACTGGAAGCTCTAAGTTAACGTCTAACATTAAATATACACTAGGAGATGACCTACAGAAATAATCACATTCTGTCACAAACCCTACAATTTCGCTTTCTGCCAACAATGAAAATGTATTGTTGCTAAATCCAAAGGACACTTTTCATTGTTTTCTTACTTAATCTCCCTCCATAGCCCTTCATTCTGGATAGCACTGTCCTTTCTGAAATGCTCTCCTCCTTGGCTTCCAGGGCATAATCTCCTGAATGTCATCAGATCACCTTATCCACTCCTATCTAGCTCTCCTTGCAAATGACTCTTTCTTTGTGGTCATTTCATGGTAATTAAAGGGGCTACTGTAGTTCTTTTGTTTTTCTTTCTCTATGTCCATTTCCCCAGTGATACTACCCTCTTAATGACTTCAAATACTTTCTCTTTGTTAAAGAATTTCCTCACCTATAATTCCAGGCCAGATCTCTCTCCTGGATGCCATACTACTGGCCAGACATCTGTATCACTTATCTATTACACTATAATAAAGCAATCCCAGAACCATGACTTAAAGCAATGATGATTTATTTTACTTAAGAATCTGGAAGCCAAGACCTTCAGCTAGGCAATTCTCACTCAAGATTCCTCACACAATTGTGATCAGAGTTTATCCCATTTGCGTTTATCTCAAAGCCCTTTCAATTGAATATCCCCTAGTCTGGCAAATCAGAAATAGCTGGACACATGAAATTTGCAGTATCTCTCTATACAGTATATGTGTATGTGGTCAGTTGTATAATGGCTCAGGATAGTCAGAACTCTAGTGCTACAGATTAACCCTGAAAAAGAAAAAAGCAGACACATATATCCAGAGCTGAATAGGCATTAAAGCTATGCCACATTATTCTCTTGGACAGAAAAAAAAAAATCTCACACTTCAAACCTCAAAATATCAGCCTCAAAGAAGATCACTCTTGAGAACACAAAGAAATGGACAAAGTAACTCTACTTAATAATTTTGTGTAAGCAAAAATTTAAAAAATTTTTTAAAAAAGGTTGAGGCACACAGTGTTCCTATGTCAAAACAGTCAAGCTGGCCTGTGCCAGACACATGCCCTCCCAACCATCCCTCAACTCCAACCTGCCTCTACATTTTGTTTCCCTTTAGCTTGTGGCAACAGAGATGAAGACCAACCAACCAACCCGATTCGGAATAAGGGCAACACCTAGGGAGAGAAGGTAAGACTGCAAAGTCAACAGACCCAAAGTTCACATCTGACCAACAACTTCAGGGGCCCTAGTGAAACCATCTCAAAGTGGCTGGGTGAGAGACAACCACAGGAGACTATTGCAGAGCGGGAGCTGCCAGACATAGGCCTTGAGGAATGAAACCTCAGGCTGGGAAGGACATGAACCCTGCCCTCTATAAGCAGCAACCAAACACCATGTCAACTTCATTTCAACAGTCCACTTGAACTCCTGCATTGGCCTACAGCCAGAAAATAGAACTAGAACCTAGACTAAATATATGGTAACCTCCTATCCCAAGTAAATAGCAGTAACTGGATTCTGGGACATAGGCAAAGGTCAATAGTTGGGCACACCCAGATGACACCACTAAAAAAGAAGCATTAAATAAGGAGGATTTCATACTAGAAGCAGAGCTTCCTATTATAATCAACCCACAAGCCTGTACACACAAACACATGAACACATACAAGTTAAAAAAAAAACTGAAACATGAGAACTCAAGACAAGACAACAAAGTGCCTCTGAAAATTCCCAACTACCCCAAAGGTGATCCATAGGGAATTGAAAGGGAGGAAATCAAAAGCCACACAGCTGAATTATTCAAAATGATATCAGGGGAGATGATGCAAAAAAAATCAATAAAGCACTTGGCAAGCTTACAGAAAATGTAAGCAAACAGACAATGGCACAAATAAAGTCATCAGTGAATCTACAGAATACACTAATAAAAAAACTAGCAGAGTTAAACAAATAAGGCAAAACATGAAAGACCATCATAGAAAAAAAAAGGTCCAAATAGAAATTCAGGAGATTAAAAATATGATCAAAAGTGCAGCAGTAAAAGTGACCAATCTGAGGACAGTGTTAGAAAACATGGCTGTTGTTGGTGGTGACAGATGACTTAAAAACAAAAAAAGAACATAAAAAATTGATCCAACATCTACTAGATGATGCATAACAGACTAATGTAATATTAGCTTTACTGAAAAATCAAAAGATAGCACAGGTTGCATAAAAACCTATTTAAAGAAATAATAGCACAAAAACTTTAAAATATAAGGAACAAATTAAAACATGCAGATAAGTAAGGCATAAAAGGTCCTCCTAATAGCAGAATAAGAAAATAACCTCCCCACAATCTATCATACTCAAATATACCAGAAGTCCAACACAAGAACTGAATCATAATAGCACTTAGAGAAAAATAGCAAATGTACTTATAAAGATAAAACACTCAAATTACAGCAGACTTCTAATCACAAATCTTAAAGTCCAAGAGAACTTGGAGTGAAATCCAAAAAGAAAACAATTGCCAATCCAACCTGATATATCTTGCAAAGCTATCTTTTAAAACTAATGAGGAAATAAGATATTTTCATGATACCTAAAGAAAATCATAACCACCTAACCAGTGCCACAAAAATAAAAAATCTGACTATCCAAGGAAAAGACGATGAGGCTAAAAATGACAGAAGGTCTGACAGAATTAATGGGCAAGGTAGGCTGACCATTTAAGTAGAAAGGAAAGATAAGGAATCAATAATAGAAAAATAAGGTACAACAGGTCTAAGTCAATACTTATCAGTAATAATCCTCAATATGAATGGCTTCAATTTTTCAATCAAAGGCACAGATTGTCAGAATGGATCAAGAAATAAAATACAATAGTATGCTGCATACAAGAACTGCATTTAGTCCAAAAAGAAACATATACCCTAAACATAAAGGATAAAAAACAATACTTTATCTAAAAGGAGCCAAAAAAATAAAAAAATAAAAAAGGCAGGAGTAGCAACTCTTTAGTCAGACAAAGTGAACTCCAAGACAAAACTGATTGAAAGATGCAAATAAGATCATTACATACTGGTTAATCAAACAAGAAGAAATGATAATTATTAACATTTATACACTATGATATACCCAACCTCAAAAAATAAGTACAACTGACTATAAAATATCAGATAAGCAAATACAATTATAGCTCAAGAAATCAATACCTATTATAATAGTGTTCCATTGAAGAAAAGAATACACATTTTTTTCAGTAGCACATGAGACTTTCACTAAAACAGACTACATACTAGCCAGTAAAGCAAGTTTAAGTAAGTATAAGAGAGTTGAAATTATACCATGGATATTATCAGACTGCAGTTTAATGAAACTATAAATCAACAACAAAATACAAAATTATGCAAATACATTGAAACTAAACAATATATTGTTAAACAAACAATGGATTACAGAATAAATCAAGGAAGAAAAAAGAGAGCCTCTAGAACTAAATGATAATATAAGCACAAAATTCCAGAAATTACGGGACACAATAAAAATAGTCTTAAGAGAGAAATGTACAATTGTCAATATCCACAGCACAAAAACAGAGCAAGCCCAAGTAAATAACCTAATAATACATTTCCAGCTCATATAAAAACAAGTACAAGGAAGGAAAGTATAAAAATCAGAGCAGAAATCAATGAAACTGAGGCCAAAAATCAGAAAAAAAATCAATGAATCAAAGAGTTGAGTCTTCAAAAGACTATGCAAAATAGACAAACCTTTATCAATATAACTAAAAGAAGAAAAGATCCAAAATAATGCAATTAGAGATGAAAAAGGTACAATCACAATGGATACTGCCAAAATCAAAAAGATTACTAACAAGTATTTGCAAACCTTTATGCCAATAAAATGGAGAATTCAGAAAAAATGGATAGATTTCTAGAAATATATGAATTACTAAACATTAAGCAAGAATATTTTAAAACTTTGAACAATCCAATAACAGACCATGAAATTGAAGCATTAATAAAGAGAAGTCTGCCAACTAAAAAAAGCCCTGGTCCAGATGAACCCATCATTGAATTCTATAAAAACTGCAGGGAAGATTTAGCATGATTATTTTTCAAGTTCTTTAATGAAATTTAGAGAAACAATACCCCCAAAATTATTCCTGGAGGGTAACACTTTCTTGACTCCAAAACCAGACAAGAATCCAACCAAAAAAGAATTATAGAGTACAAATGCAAAAATCCTTAGCAAGATATTGACAAATAAAATGCAATCAATCATCAAAAATATCATACATCATGACCAAATAGGCTTCATCCCATGGAATGCAAGGATAATTCCATATATGCAAATCAATAAATGTAATTTATCATATAAGTAGAAGCAAAGACACAAATCACATGATCATATCAACAGAAAAAAGGAAAAGCCTTTGACAAAATAAAACATTTATTCATGATTTAAAAAAAAACACTGAAGAAAACTAGTGAAGAACCTTATCTCAATCTGATGAATGCCATCTATACCCAACCTACTGCCAACACTATCTATCTATCTATCTATCTATCTATCTATCTATCTATCTATCTATCTATCTATCTATCTATCTATCTATCTATCTATCGAGACAGGGTATTGTTTTGTAGTTCAGACTGACCCTGATCTCACTATGTAGCCCAGGCAAACCTCAAACTCACAGCAATCCTACTGCCTCTGCCTCCCGAGTGCTGGGATTATAGACATGACCCACCATGTCCGGCACTGTGGTTTGTGGTACTGATTGCTGGTGGGCGTGAGTCACCACACCCGGTATTGTTGTATGTGGTTACTAGGGATCGAACTCAGGACTTTGCCCTTATTAGGCAGGTGTCAGAACCACTGAGCCAAATTTCTGGCCTCCCAAGAATAAAACTGTCTTTAAAAAAAAAGAAGCATAAGCACAAGCTGGGGAGTTGGAAGGAGGTGATGTGTCAAGAAACAAGATCTGAGTTACCACCCAGCTCTGCCATCTTGTGTACTTCCTGTGTAGTCTTCCTGTAGAGTGATTTTAGTGAGCTTTTTTTTAAAATAGCTATGAAAGCAATGATAAAGCTAAAGTTCTAATGGTAGGATTTTTTTTTATAAATGTAGCATAAGAATAGCAACATCAATTCTTAACAGAAAAAAGAGTCAGTCAGCCAACTGTCACATCCACATATTTTGGATAGAGGACTTGGGAAATGTTCAAGATGTTCCCTCACAAATATCAAGATTCTCCTCATATGCACTAATTTTTAGGGAGGTTGCGAGGATCAGTAATAACTTAGGTAAAACCTACAGGAGCTTCAATAAATACTAGCTTTATTTCCCAAGAGTGTTGCCATTAAATTGTAAGAATCCAGGAGTGTATGTTTTTCATTTTGCCAAGGTTGTTTTCATTATGGATGTAAATACACTCCTCATGCTCAAGCTAAAACTGCATTTCAATAAAGTGGTATGCCATGATCACTATTAGATACAGATTTGACGGTATTCCTTCCCAGCTTTTTAACAAACACCATTTGTCTTCTTTAACTGCTTTCACTGCAATAGAATTTCAATGCAATGAAGAGAAATGGGAAAGAATCCACTATTATATGATCTTTGTATTTGCTTTTGTAACTAATACACTTAATTTGTATTGTCATTTAATAGTATTTCCTATTTGTATTACAACGAACAATTTATATTGCATCTCTAGTTTAAGAGTCCATGGAGCAAGACCTCATTTAGAGTTAACTCAGCATTGTGCTTTGCATACAGAAGTTGCTTAGAAATCAGGGAACTTTTATGACAACCACTTTTGTGGGCTAGGCAAGTGTCAGAAATTAATGAAGTAGGAATAATATAAAATAATACAGATGCAGAGGGACACACAAAATTGGAGAGAGTATATCCCATCCAAAGACAAAGTAAGAAAATAAATTGATATAAAACAAAACATTCTGCTGGGGGAAAAATCCTAATCTATCCAGGCTACATTAGACTAACAGCCATACAGTTTATGACTTACACATAAATCATAGATGAATTAAGAACTGAACTAGTGCTAAGAAAGTGTGAAAAATGGATTAACCAAAGAAAATTACAGCTCACACTCAGAGCCAAAAGTCCCACTGCTTTTAGTTCAGTCTAATGGACCAACCAAAGAAAATTACAACTCAAACTCAGAGCCAGAAGTCCCACTGATTTTAGTTCAGTCTCTCATTTCTCTTCCTCTTCCTCTCCCTCTTTCTCTCTTCCTCTCCTCCCCACTCTTTTTCTTTACAATAACTTCCCCAATGGGTAAAAATTGAGGACTTTGTTTTTCATTCATTGTTCATAAAAAGTAACACTCCCTACTGTAGTGATTTTAAAGTGCATGATTCAGTAGTATTTGGCACATTCACAATGCTGTATGGCTATCATCACTACATAGTTCTAGTACATTCTCATCACCTCAAAAGAAGACCTATTAAACACACACACCACCACCACCACCATCACCTGTTGACCACTAGCTAGTCTGCTGGATGTGAGAACTTTATTTTTGCTTTCTCTTGCAACTTCAGTCAACATTTTTTAAAAAATAGAGCAGTCCATGGGCCGGAGAGTTAGCTCAGTGGTTCCAGCACCTGCCTCGCAAGCACAAGGACCTGAGTTCGATCCCTGGTAACCACATATAATGCTGGGCATGGAGACACGCCCACCAACAATCAACACCGCATACCACAATGCTGGACGTGGTGGCTCACGCCTGTCATCCCAGCACTCGGGAGGCAGAGACAGGAGGGTTGCTGAGTTCACGGCGGATTGCCTGGGCACCATAGTGAGCTCAGGGCCAGCCTGAACTACAAAGCGAGACCCTGTCTCAAAAAAAAAAAAAAAAAAAAAAAATAGAGCAGTCCAATAAAGTTAAAAAGAAATAGAGCACAGCCAGGTATGGTGGCTCATGCCTGTAATCCCAGCACTTGGGAAGCAGAGGAAGAAGGATTGCTTTGAGTTCGAGGCTTGCCTGGGCTACATAGTGCATTCAGGGCCAGCATGAACTACAAAGCAATACCATGTCTAAAAAAAAAAAGGTAAAAAAAGTTTTAAGAAAAGAAATAGAGCACAGAGATCAGATGAACTGATTAAGCTCTCTAGTTGGACTCTGTGTGGTTGAAGTCAGGGTTAAAGGGAAAAAGAGTGACAGCCCTTTGCTTCCTTAGTAAAGAATCCATCATTCCACTCAAAATTCAAAAGATGTGATGATATTCTTTCCTCTCTGTTTTTAACTGCGTTGATTTCATTATTCTCATTTTCTTGTTCATTTTTTAAGACATATAATCTAATGATGTAATTTCTTTTTTGACATACTTTCTTCTTCATTTGATGTCTCTGTTCTTAATGCCCTGCTTCTGGCTGATTATACCTCTTTACCACTGCACATACTTTCCCTTCGTGCTTCTCGTCAGCTGAAAGTGAATTTCATCAGCCGGCTGCAGACACTGGAAATGCCTCCTTCGGTCAAAGCACTTATTACTGGCTGCCTCAGAATTGACTGATTTCAGTGCTTGTGCCAACAGAGAAGGCTCATTCTTTAAGCCCAACTTCTCCAAAATAAGAAATTTCCCTTATTCTTTACATATTTTCATAGTTAACTTCTATACCAACATACAAAAAAATACCTCTTGAAGGACACTGCAGTTACAATAACTCTCTGCTGGCTAGATCTTGAAACCCCTGGAGATAGACTTTATTGCTTATTAATCTATCATAATAAATCCACCTACACCTGATTTTTTATCCAGGTTTAGGAAAGAAATTAACTACAAAGCTATGCACACACAGATGGAGTGTCCTAGTTAACCTTGAAATAATACAAATCTAATTCTAAAAACATAACCACACTTTCTACATTTGAGCTTTTGGGGAGGTCGGTAAAGATAGTCTTGGGCAACTCATTTCTCTTATTTTGATGGCTTTAAAATTTAAAAAGTTGAACTAGATCAGTAGTTTTAACCACAGTTATTGAATCTTTGAACAGAGGCAGAAGTATTGCCTGTAAATTAAAAAGTAATGTACCTTTCATGCATTAACATTTTAAAATACTTGAAATTAATTTTTTTCACTTATAAAGGTTAACAGTGTATTTCATATCAAAAATACAAAATTACACATGTTAGGTATATAAAATTGGAAAATAAGAGAAGATAAAAATCACCTATAATCATCCCACAGATAAAATGACTTCATTTTTCAATACCTGCTCATCCTTTTCTCTTTCTATGGATATTTTTAAAAATTTCAATATACTATATGCATATTTTAAACATATTTTACTTAGTGTATTATAAACACTTTTTTCTATACCAGATTGTTTCTAATTGTTCATTATTTTAATGCCCCTATGGGTATCTATGATTTGATTCAATTCATACCATCATGAATTAAGAATTATCCCATCTCTGAATGATGGGAGCCTCTGCATGGTGGCGCTTGAATTCTACTGATACAATATCTCTAGTCTTCCTTGCATGGCTGCTCTACTTTCCAGGGTGACCAACGTTCCCTACACTTGTGGCACACTTGCTTTGCATGTGAAAATAGCCCAGGCTCCAAGGCATCCTCATTCCTTTGTGTGAAAGGTAGAATTGGGAGAGCACCATCCGGGCACAGGGCTTGCTTACTGCTCTTGCTACCGCTGTGGTCACTGTGACTAGCTCTTCAGGAAAGTGAGCTAGAATATTAATTAAAGTAAAAGTCTGAGTAAAAGTATTCTGAGCTCTCAATAGTACTTCCAGGTTTTTATTCTCTTGTATGTTTGGCAGTCCTGAGGACTAAACCCAGGATCTCTGCACCAACCCACATCCTCAGGCTTTTCCTTTTTTATTTTGAGAATGAATATTTTGCCATTAAGTATTTACTAACATCTAAAATTTAATATTTCTATATCTTCTTAATACAAAATCTTGATCCTGACATCAACAGAACCATGTTTATATATTACCCTAGTACCTACATATCCATATATTAAGATAAAGTATAAACACAAGTCTTGTGTGTGTCAATATGTATACTATGCATATAATAGTTTTAGAAAACAATATGAATATTATTGTGAATAACATGATAAAATCTATTCGGATTGTTTCAGTTCTTTTACCTTTATTTATATCTCATGAGAAATGTGCAGGCAACTTACCATGTTTTAACATCACTTGAAATCATTCCCTCTGTGTGCTTATCTACCAACCCAGGTCACAATTAGGTCGTATTTATACTGATTTTGTTTGTAGAAATTTTTCTTTTTTCATTCTACCTTTCTATTTAATTCAGTTTTAAATGATTGAAAAAAAATTTGGTTCCTAATTCAAATGTACTAAAACTGTATACTCAAAGAAGTCGTGTTCCTATACCTGTCTGCACACTGTTCTGTCTGTAGCCCTGCAGGTAAATATTTAAACACACACATACATTTCTTAAATACATGGTACTTCTACCTAGGTTTTGATACTCTTGCCCTGGCTCTATCCTGAACACCACCCCTGGAAGGATACAGAAATACACCTCATTCACATCTATATCCTATGAATATAACATTATGAGTTCAAGCAATCTTGTTTGGTGGGTTTGGGATTGTTTTCAGTCTTATGCTCTTAAAACTCATGCTATGGAGACCACAAAGGAGGCCGCACCATTGCCTGCACGCAGGGCGGCGGCCTGAGGTCCAGCCCCATTCCATGCCAGAGGTGCACTGAGACAGACCAAGCCAGAAATTAGGATTGGGAAATTGTTCTGCGAACCTGGGAAGTGTCTATTCCAGGTTAATGCCAAAAAAGGATGGTTATTAATTGAAAAATGTGGTAAAAGAATGATTCTGCAAGCAAACTGAAGCCCTACACATTATCTTCAAACCACCACATGACAGTAGAGAAAGCACTTTGGAAATCAGTACCAACTCTTATTTTATAGATGCCAAGTTATATCATATCACTAGCTCATATCATACACAAGAATTATGACCTGAGTTATTAAGATCTAATTTACCATAATAACCTAAAAATTATCTTCCCATGCTTACCTCAGAAAATTACATAAAAGTAAAACAGTATAAAATAATGGTAAAGAATAGACTCTAGAATTAAATAATTTCATCAAAATACTAAGAGCATCATTTACTGACTTTCAGCCAATCACATAAACTCTGTAGGTCTCAATTTTCTTCATCCATAAAATGCAGATGATAAAAACCACACATAACTCTGGCTTATCAGAATAATTAGTCCATATAAATTGTTTATTACATTGCTTGCTTTATCAGAATAAATAAATATAAGCTAGAGTTAAGGTTAGATTGTGTATTTAATACACTGGCTAAGTCTGCACTAATTTTCATTTAATATTTAAATAAAATATTTCTAAATATTTAAGTTATATTTCTTTCACTGGTAGTCAGGACTACAATTATTCTAGAATGATCTTTCAAAGATAATCAGTCTAGAAGTTGACTATGATAAAAGGTTCCATTACCAAAAATGAACTCTAAAAACAATTTTAAGAAGTTACCTGGGCATAAAGTTGTTTCTCACTGCAGTATTCTACAGCCAAATTATTCCCTCTTGAAGACCCTACAAAAATAAATCACAAATTTCATACAAGGAGCATTTCATTCACTATTTTCCAAGATTTTCATCCATCATTAATCATTTGATGATTTGATTTTTGCCAGTGTATGTTCATTGCTTTAACATCATCGTATTTATCTGACAGCAATTAAAGCCATTCAGTATACTGTGTATGAAATCTTAAAAGGCCTTTATGACTGTTTATCTCAACTTTATGGACCTTTAAATTTAACAGCTTGTGTTGCAGTAAAAAAGTAATTTCCAGAAGTTAAGTATCTTTTCAAGGCCACCACAACGCTGTTCAGTTGATCAAAATTATGATGTCATCCAGATGCATACTTTCTGTGTCCTTGCTCTTCAAACTGTCCTATAATTAACATGGGGAAGGAGACAGGGTAGGAGTTTCCTGCTCCCCTGTCATTTAACAAGTACATTAGTCAAAAGGAGTATCAGGTCAGTTCAGGGAATACTAATGTTACAGTTTTGCTCTGGTTCAGCAGTTTTAAGATAATGTATGGGTTCAACTAAAACTCACTGTACAAAAGCCCACCTCAGAAATGAGAGTCAGAAAAATATAATCAATAGGATTATCTCAGGGGTACATTCTCCAACCCATCTCTTCAACAACTCATTCTCCTTCTCTGCATCACTATAATGTCCCCATCCTCTCCTAACTCCTGAGACCAACATTGATGCTATCATTGCACATAGGCCCTCTCGTTCCCACCAAACATTCTTTTCAGTATTCTTCCTCTCAAGTTCACCTATCCCATTCCCATAGCAGCCACCACCCACACACTCATGGCATACTCCTCCTACCCATTCCAGTGAACCAAATCTGATTCTTCCCCCAGATAATCTATCACTTTAACCAACAAGCCAGGGAAATGCCAGAAAATACAGCTTCAACAGTCTCACCAAACATACCTTTGCTAAAATAGGCATAAACGTATCTATCACCCAATTTAAAGTGACTTGAGAAATAATAATCTGAGTACTGAAAAAATTACTGAGGAAAATAGTGCAATTCCCAATAAATACAAAGCATCTCACTTTTCTAAGATCATTATTCTAAAGCAATTTTAAAATTAGGACTAAAAATAAACAGCTCCTTACAGTCTTCAATAGTTGTAAAATTAATTCTGTTGCTCTTTCACAAAGCCACAGTGATAATGATTTACTAAAAAAAACTGACAAACTGCATAACAGCTTCAAGATCAGCCTTTCTCACCCTCAGCATTACTGATATTTCAGTCAGATAACACTTTGTTGTAGAAGACTATGCTGTGCATTGTGGGAAATTCAGCACTATCCCTGGTCTCTACCCAAAGGAGTTAGTAACATCCTTCATCCAGCTATGATAACCAAAACTGTCTCCAGACATTGCCAAATGTCATCTAGGTGGCAAAATCATTCCAAGGTAAGAGCCATTCTCACAGATGCTATGGCAAGTACTTACTCTAGGTCTGAGGTCAGTAAACTATGGCCCAGTGAGCAACTGCTATAAATAATATTTTATTGAAACCCATCCACACTCATTCACTTATTACCATTACTTTGTTACTAGTAGGAAGTAAAGTAGAAGTAACAGTGACTGTGTGACCCACAAAATGAAAAACATGTACCATCTGACTCTTTACATAAAGTTTAGCACCCTCTGTCTTCATTTATTGATTTTGATCACTTTTTTTTTTTTTTGAGACAAGGTCTTGCTTTGTAGTTCAGTCTGGCTCTGTGCTCACTATGTAGCCCAGGCAAGCCTTGAACTCAGCAATCCTTCTGCCTCTGCCTCCCCAGTGCTGAGATTACAGTTATGAGTCACCACACCCAGTATTACTATATGTGGTTACTAGGGATCAAATCAGGTACCTTGCACTTGCTAGGCAGGCACCAGAACCACTGAGCTAAATCTCCGACCCCTTGATCATTTTTCTTAGTGGGGACTTTTTTTTTTAATACAATGAAATCTTACATAGAACTTGTGTTAGACAAAGCCCAGAAAGAATATTCAATTTGAGTAATCTGAGGAAGTAAAGTAAATGCTAGGTCACTTATGGGTGAAATTTCAAAGGCATTGCAAGGTATACAGAAATTGCAAGGGCTAAGAAAGTGGAACGCTGATACCATTTCTAGGCTGCAAAAGGGAAAAACCTAGACAGTCCCATGGGAAGGAGTCAGAAATGACACCTTCCTTCCAGTTTCGTGCTAGTGCTCTCAGTGGCCAAATTCCAACAGAAACAGAATGGAAAACATTTCACTGAAGTGGTCCATATAGATCAGCTGCCCAGGCCCCAGAGCCGTGTAGAAAAGGAGGGAGAGTGGGGCTGAGCACAAACAGAAGCCATTGTGTAGGGATCCTTCACATAGAGCAAAGCTTTAAGGATGTTTAATGGAAAAGAACCCATGCCCTAAACTAAAATCAAAGTAGATTAGAAACCAAAATCTTAAAACAGAAACACTAAACCTTCTGAAAAACAGGTTAGGTACAACTCTTGGAGACACTGGCATAGGGAAAAACTTTATGCACAAAACCTGAACAGTATGGGAACTAGCAGAAGGAATCAATAACTGGAATCTTATCTTATTAAAAAGCTTCTAATGCCGGGTGTGGTGGCTCATGCCTGTAATTCCCAGCACTCGGGAGGCAGAGACAGGAGGATTGCTGAGTTCGCGGCGGCTTGCCTGGGCACCATAGTGAGCTCAGGGCCAGCCTGAACTACAAAGCGAGACCCTGTCTCAAAAAAAAAAAAAAAAAAAAAAAAAGCTTCTATACAGCAAGAGAAACCACCAGCAAAGAGAAAAGACAATTGACAATATGGGAAAAATTTCTACCAGCTGTTTATCAGACAAAAGGCTATTATCTAGAATATGTACAGAATTTTTAAAAATCAGCCCCCCCCAATTTAAAGACCCAATTAAAAAATGGACATCTGAGATGAACATTTTTCAGAGGAAAAAAGTAAAAGCAGTAAGAAACATATGAAGAAGTGCTCAACATCACTGATCATTTAAGAGATGCAGATGAAAGCAACACTGAGATTGCATTTCACTCTACAAAGAATGACTTGCTATCAAGAAATTAACTAGCAACAAATGTTGGCAAGGCTGTGGAGAGAAAGGAACTCTTTCTTCTCCACTGTTGGTGGGAATGTAGACTGGTGTAACCACTCTGGAGATCAGTATAGAGATTGCTCAAAAAGCTACAATTAGAAGTCCCCATTTGACCCTACTATTTCCATGGTAGGTATGTACACAAAACAACTAAAAGAATCATATCATAGTGACGTATGTGTACCCATGTTCATAGCAGCTCAGTTTGTGGTAGCTAAATCTAGGAAACAGCCCAAATGTCCATTAACTGAAGACTGGATAAAGAAGAAGAAATGGAGTATTACTCTGCCATAAAGAATGATAAATTTGAGTCCATTATACTCAAATGGACATACCATGAGGATGTACTCATAAGTGAAATAAATAGGGCACAGATGTGTAAATACCATATCTTTTCTCTGGTGTGAGAAACTGAATGTGTAAATGAGTTCTAAAAAGTATGCTAGGTATTGTGAAATAGCAAGAAAATATTCAAAAGGAAAAGGAGTTTAGGGGTAAGTAAAGAAGGGAAGAAAAAATTTTATAGTTTAAAAAAAGGAAACAAAGCTTATGTATGTAGGAAGCAGAGGGTTGACAGGAGGGCAGGGGAAAGGGAAAAATGTGAATTAAGTCGTGCATGGTACAAATTCTCAATGTTGACTGTACTCATAACATGTACAAATAAAATTACCAAAAAATCATTTTTTTAAAAGATGAAAAAGTTGTCTTTTCTCTAAGGCTCCAAGGAACATGGCTTGAAAATCCATCCCTAAATTCTTTCTCATTTTCTGACTTTGTTTCCTTTCTAAAACAGCCTTTCATGGTTGAATATTTTAATGCTATCTTTCTGAAAAAGTCCAGTCCTTAAATCTATTCCTGCCATGTAAGTCTTCAATCCCAAGTTATCAGACATGCTCCCATCACTTGTGCCCTCTACTTTTGCTGCTCATGTCCACAAACTGCCCAATGATTAAATATGTTTAAATACCCTGATTACTATATCTATCCTGTGTCAGAAGAGCAGATATCAAGAATGGCCTCCTTTCTGCTGAGCTTCCCATGACTTCTATCCTTGGCTAAAGCTACTCTGAATAGCCTACTCCGCAAATCTGATGGCCTTCTCCCAAACCTCATCATCTTTTACCTCTCTGTTGCAAAGAAGTTTTCTAACTTTCCTTCCATCTTGATTTACTTCATCTGACTTCCACAAAGCTGGGCATTCTATGATTTTTATCATAGTTGTTGGATCAGTTCCTCTTTGTATCCTTTACTGAGGTTCTAATTGAAGAAAATGAATTTCCTCAAAAAGCCTAATTATAAATGATCCTCTCCAACAATACAATGAGAGAGCCTGTCTTGCAGAATCTCAATAACATCCCTTGAACAAAACGCATACAATTTAAAATCTTACACATAAGAATATCCGTTTCAGTACAACGGATAAATTATCACTTCACTCCTTTCTAAACCCTCTACCTAATCCATTTCTTTCAATGTTTCCTTCTTCCTAGTCTCAGAACTCAGAAGTGAGAATAGAAGCTTGAGAACTGGAAGGACATTCAAAATTATATAGCTCATACATTCTAAAATGTATAATAGGCATTGTGAAATAGGATGAAAATGTACAAAAGGATAAGGGAAAAGGGTAAGTAAAGGGAAAGAAAAAATTTTGATGATATTTTTTAAAAAAGGAAACAAAGCTTTTGTATATAAGGGCAGGGGGCTTGTATGGAGGGCAGGGGAGTGCGAAAAAAAATGAGAATCAAGATGTGTCAGGGCTGGGGATTTAGCTCAGTGGTTCTGGCATCTGTCTTATAAGCTCAAAAACCCAAATTCAATCCTTGGTATCCACATATCACATGCTGAGGGTGGTGGCTCATACCTGTAATCTCAGCACTCTGGCGGCAGAGGCAGGAGGATTGCTGCGAGTTTGAGGTTTACCTGGGCTACATAGTGAGCTCAGGGCCAGCCTGAACTACAAAACATAGACCCTGTCTCAAAATAAAAAAAAAAAAAAGAAAAGAAAAGATGTCTCATGTACTGGTACAAATTCTCAATGTTAAATGTGATCCAAATGTATATATAAAATGTACCAATAAAATCAATTTAAAAAAACATATAGCTCAATGTTATTATTCGGGATAAGAACAGTGACTTCCTTTTTTCCTTTGTTTTAGATAAAAATTCTAAATAAACCATCCCCTGCTTTTTAACTGTTCTCTCTTGGCCTTAGAAACATTATAGTTTTCCTGTTTTATTGTTTCTTTTTGAGGAGAGGAAGAGGCTAATAATTGAATCCAGGACGTCCTGCATACTAAATATGTACTCAATTACTGGTCTACACCTCTACCCTCATTATTACAGTTTGACTCTCCTCTGTGAGGTGCTGTCAGGTCTTTATCTGCAGTCTTTAGTCTTTTTGATCTGTAATTTTATATGCCCACTTGACTACAGGACAAGGTGTCTGGACTTTTGCTCAAGCATTATTCTGGGTGGGTCTGTGAGGGTATCTCTGAATGAGATTTTCATTGGAATCAGTAAACAAGTGAACAGAATGCTCTTTCCAGTGTGAGTGGACCTCATTCAATCTGTTGAAGCCTGACCAAAATAAAAAGACTCAATAAGGAAGAATTTTTTCAGCCTGACTGCTTGTGGTACTCTGTGTTTTTTTGTTTGTTCCATTGGTTGGTTAGTTGTTTTTGGCTTTTGTTCTATTTTTGTTCTCTGCTTCAGGCTTGAGTGGAAGCATCACCTTTTTTTGTGCCTACATCCTGCTGGCTCTCAGACTGCACCTACCAATCAGCTCTCCTCCACATCCAGTTTGTCAATTGGAGACTTGTCATGCACCATAACCATGTGAGTAAATTCCTTACAAGGACCATAGGTAATGCCCATAGCCTACAGATTCTGTTTCTTAGCAGAACTTTGGCTAACAGAATCTTTCAGCTTCTAGACCAATATTTTCAAAATAAAATCTAAATCTCCAAGAGGCTGTAGCACTGAGAGCTCCAACTAATGTGCAAAAGAGAATTTTGTTTTCATTCAATTCACCCATTGACTCGGTCACTTACTAAGGATTATATGAAATGTCCGCTATGTGCTGGGTATACAAAATTAGCTCCTGGCCTGGAATACTTTTTGAGCGTTAACCAGCATGAAACAAAATATAGAAGTCACACCAGGCGTGGTGGCTCACGCCTATAATCCCAGCACTCGGGATGCAGAGGCAGGAGGATTGCTGAGTTCAAGGCTTGCCTGAGCTATATAATGAGCTCAGGGCCAGCCTGAACTACAAAGTGAGACCCTGTCTCAAGGAAAAACAAAAACAGAAAACAAAAAATAAAAATAAAATAAAAGTCACAATTTACTAGCAACATACAAGGCAAAATGGTCAACCAGAGTGAATAAAGATGTGTGAGGGAGAGGGGTTAATGTTAGGAAGATTTCTAGGAGAGTAAAGCTCCGAAAAGACAGGACTACCAGATGGGCATGATGGATAATTTGATAGAAGAAATAATACTTCAGGCAAAGGTTAAAACATGTACAAAGGAAGTACATGAACAGCTGTGGAAGTGAAAGTGATTTTGTACTGAAGAACCAGATTTAATCACATCCAAGTGCAGGGTTGCACGCCTAGAATCCCAGCACTGTGGCAAGCTGAGAAAAAAGTCAGTTCAAACGTGGCTTGGGCACTTTACCCACTTATAAAGACCTTTTTTCAAAAAAAAAAAAAAAAGTAAAATTAAAAAGGACTGGGACATAGCTCAATGCATAGGCCCTGAATTCAATCCTCAGTACCACAAAGTGGAATGTCATTGTGATTTTCAAATATT
Source organism: Thryonomys swinderianus (assembly GCA_004025085.1). Classification (NCBI taxonomy): domain Eukaryota; kingdom Metazoa; phylum Chordata; class Mammalia; order Rodentia; family Thryonomyidae; genus Thryonomys; species Thryonomys swinderianus. The sequence goes on along the minus strand of PVIC010000134.1, from coordinate 116,809 downwards.
ATGAGAATAAATTTATTGATGTATAAAAGTTCATTTTTTCTGTGTACAAGAATTTTAGTTTAGTTGTTCTTAATTTTTTCCTTTCCCTTCCTTTCTAAGGACATCTGGCCTTGTCACTGCAGCTTGTGTAATTGTATTAGAATGAAGGGAAGGAGAGAGGGAAGGAAAAGGGAAGGTGAGAAGATTAGGTCTAAAAGGTACTTGGGGTTTTGGGTGGTGGTGATGGCATGTTTTCGTTTGGAAGTAAAACTCTTGGAAAGAGTAATTCCCTTGGTAAAAACTATGTACTTAATAAGTACTGAGGGATTTCATGTCTTCTTTATAATACAGAAATAACTGTATTTATTTAATTTGTATTTAAACCATAAGGACTCAACCATGTGGATCACCACTTACTTTCTAGCCAGACTTACATCATCTAGCTAGACATGAAGCAATGAAGGGCCAGAGCAGAGCTGATTAAGATCGATCTGTTTCCCATTCTAACTGTGGGACCTGAGTGACCACATCAGAGCAGCAGCTCCATAATCTGGACACGATGATTAGTCAAGGTATAGGAGGAATATGACTGAATTCAGACCACTGCAATAGAAGAACATGTTGCCCAGAAATGAAGCTCTTCCATTTCTCTTAAAGTTCTTTAGAAGAAGAAAATCAATAGAAAACATATGTATAAGGATGTGAAGAGATTTACTAGTAGGCTTACAGGATCAGAAGCAGCAGAGTCCATGGTACCATCTGCGTGCGGGAGAGACAGAGGCCAGCAGGTGCTCAGCCCAAGAAGATGGAAGTCACAGCACAGGAGGGAGAAGCTGCAGCACCAATCCCGGGAAAAGGCCCAGCTTGGCGCGGAGTCGCCACCAGGAAATCTGAAGAAACTGGAGACCAAACAATGTCCTATCTATCAACATCCATAGGCACACTCAAAATTGTGTTTTACTAATTTCCTAGATATTTCTTAATTCAAATTCACACATCCTTTTTAAAAAATTTCTGGTGCTGAGAATCAAACTCAAGACCTTGCCCTTTTGAGACAGGTACAGGGCCACTGGGCTACATCCCCAGTCCAAACTCACATATCCTCATTGAAGGGCACGCCATATTTTCTCTTCATGAGACCACTTCTCTTTTGTTTGTGCTATACACAGAGCTACAGATGACACTATCAAGTCCTGTATCAAGCCGAGCCCATAGCTTCCTCTCAACTTGACTTTTCACAGTTGCTCCGGATTAATCTGATATCAAAATTACTTCAGCATCCAGCACCAACCTAAATGCCTCCCCCATACTTGCTTTTTCTGACTCACCTTTCTATATATCATGTTCTATCGAGCCCTTTTATGGGGAGGAAAAAGGAGATTTTTTGCTTATGTTGTTTCTTATTTCTCAAAATAATGATTCTGAACTAACGATATGCTTTATAGCTTTAATATTACCAACTTGCATGACAAAGCAATCAGTAGGCAGTTCTTTTAAATTTGAACAGTCATCAGTTTGCAATGCTTCCATCCTTAATGATAAATTCTATGGAAAATTTCACGTGTGTGAGTCACACAAATGCATCTATGGAGAACCTGCAATGTATTGAGCCACTTTCTGGATGATCAGAAGAGGAAACAGCAAATACTTTTAAGTCTGCACTTTGCACCAGGTCTTATGATAAGCCTTTTACTGTATTAGCGCATCTTCACCACCTTACGAAGCAGATATCACAGGTTTCACCCAATTTACATTCAAGAATACCAGGGGACAGAGACTGAACAAATCACCCAAGCTGTCACTTCGTGTAAATGCCTGGAATCCTACTGTACCAACTCCTGTTGTTTCTCAATTAGAGAACAGGCCCTCGGGCCCTATATTTGTAACATGTTTAAATTTGTTTGGCAAAAACATTTCAATTATCTCTTTAGTGAACATATCAGTTCTTGCAGTAACTAAAAATATTTAAACATCATATTTGAGTAATTGGTCCAAATAATGTAGGTTATATAAACATATCAGTTCTTTTCAATTTGAATTTTTTTAAGCCAGTTGACATGCTGACCTCATGCCCCCATCCCCTGGAATTCAAATCTTTATATGGGCCTTCTCTGGCTTTTTTTTTTTTTTTTTGAGACAGGGTCTCACTTTATAATTCAGGCTGGCCCTGAGCTCACTATATAGCCCAGGCAAGCCTTGAACTCAGCAATCCTCCTGCCTCTGCCTCCCAAGTGCTGGGATTACAGGCGTGAGCCACCATGCCCGGCACTGTGGTATGTGGTACTGATTGCTGGTGGGCATGAGTCACCACGTCCAGCATTGTATGTGGTTACTGGGAATCGAACTCGGGACCTTGTGCTTGCAAGGCAGGTGCAAGAAACACTGAGCTAAATCTCCAGCCCGCCTTCTCTGGCATTTTACCACATTATTCTGTGTGATCAACAGAATATGGGGAAAGTAAGAGTATGCCACTTCTGAAATTCGGGTATAAGAGGCTGTATCTTCTGACTTGGATCACACACCCCTCCAGATCAACTGTTCTGGCAAAATCCAGCTGCCACATCATGAGGTCATTTAGAAAGCCTTCAAAGAATCTACATGACAAGAACTGAACTCTTAAGCCATTAGCCAGAAAGACAGAGGCCCGCCAGCAATTACATGTATCAGTTAGGAAGTGTATCCTTCCCTAGCCCATCTATCAAATGACATGAAAGCTCTGACTGTCAGCTGAACCCAGCCTCATAAGTTGTGTCCCCATACCCTAAAATGAAGTCCTCACTTCCACTACCTCAGTAGATAGTTGTTTTTAAAAATGAAGTTAAGATTAAATAAGCTCCTATTGGTAGGCCCTCATTCGTGTTATTAAACACTGAGATGAGGCCTTCAAAGAGATTGCTGGGTTAACTGCAGACCCTTAAGGTGGGCCCAAACCTAATCTGACTCATGTCCTTCTAAGAAGAGAAAACTTTTATTCAAAAAGGTACAGCAGGGGCTCTTGTACAACACAGGGTAGTCACAAGAAGAGGCAGAGACAAGGTGGACTTCTCTAGGCCAAAGCAGGAGGCATTGGGGAAAATTTGCTGTGAACATCTGGCCTCTAGAACTGTAGGAAGCACATATACACATCTGTCGTTTAGGCCCCCAGTTGGTGGTATTCTGTTACAGCAGCCCTAGCACCCTAGTATAAGGCCTTAATCAAGAACCACCAGTTAATCGGCTTCCAATTCCTGACCATCAGAAATTGTGAAATAATAAATGACTCGTGCTTTAAGCTGCTAAATTTTGGAGTGATTTATTTGCACCAATAGATAACTATTTCAGCACTCAGCTGCTTAGAATCCTGTTCACAGGATAACAAGTGATTTGTCTTTCTAATTCCATGCTGTGATTAAATGCCATAATGTTCATGGCATATGTGAGAGATCATTTGTTTGCTTTGCTATTATTTCAATTGTCCAGGAAGTAATCATGAAGCTTATTTTTTCCATCCACATTTCCTTTTAATGTGAAGAAAACAAAAAAAGAATAGATTAAATCATAGGCTTTAAAAATGATCTAGAATTTCACAAAATTTCTCCTTAATATCTGCTGGCTATTTTCTTTACCATTGGTATAGAAAGCTGTCTTTTCACATCTCAAAAGGAGCAGGTGACAGCACTTCTTGTTTATTTTCTTTATGAAATGGAAGAGTTACTCCAATTTATAAACATATTTGTACACAGCAGAGATTTCTAAAACTATCTTTCAGTTCTGCTGATGAATATTGAACCAATATATTTCACTTATTCATGGAATCATTCTTATCCATTCACTGACAAAAGGACTTATTTGATGTTTACTGTGTATCAGACTGTGCTATAAACATCAAGAATATAGCAACAAATAAAAAGCAGATGAGAGACCCTGCACAGGGAGTCTGTGGAAACAGAAAAACACATGAAAAATAAGTCAAATTTACAACACACACCTGGGGAAAGTGCAGGAAAACTACAACTCCCAAACCTTGAAGGATTTCTGGCCAAACCAGCTCCCCTTAGATGGCAAAGACACTGGGATGGCAAAGAAAAGCACATCTTATAAACAGTTCTAGGTTAATCATGACTATTCAGTCTTATAATGTTTCAGGGGGTAGGCTCTTCTTCCAGTTTGCTCATTTTTAAAGGTAACTTTTATGGTTTTTTACAACGTGAAACATTTATGCTTATGATTATGAAGAAATACTGTCAGCAGAAAAGTCATGTGTTTGAAATGTCTCTGAATGTGACAAATTGACTTTGAAATTAAAAGTACATGAGATATCACTGTTTTCTCTTGCAAAATGAGATTAGAACTACAGGAAACTTGGTCATAAACAGTGACAGATTTACTATTTTCTGAGAAGATAAGAGCTTTAAAACTAAATATGACATTACCATGGTTAGCAGAGTTGTTTTATACTTAGCTTCCAAACACAAAACTCTTTCTCACCTAACGTACTCATGAAAAATGAAATGTATGTGTGTGTCTGTGTGTGTGTCAGATATATATATATGGTTATGGGAACACAGAAGAGAACAGACAAAGAGCCAGAAAAATAAGCAATTAACAAAGCCTCAGGGTGTGGTCCGCCATGAAGTTGTAATTTGGGCCTTCTGTGACTTGAGCAATGAGTTAATAAGCCAGTAAAGAATGTGTCCATTTGAGATACTCTGAGGCACAAGGAGCTGAAACAAAGTGATTTCCATGACCAACTTCCCCTGAGTCAGGATCATACTCTTCTTTCCCAAGATGCCTTAAATATTTATCAAAGCCATCTGTACTACTGAAAAAATAATCTCCACATCGTTCTCAAGACCAACTCCATGTATAGTACTATAAATGTCAGGGAATAAAATGAAAATAAAATGATCTATAGTAGATGGTAATCAATCCTTCCTCCCACCACCTCCTCAAACTAAAAGCCATAAACTAACTAGTAGATGTTTTTTATTTATATTATGAGTCAGCAGGTTTGGCTATTTCTCTATAGTTAATAAATATCCTCTGGGAAAGAAGTAAATTTCTGTCTAAAAATATGACTCTTCACAAAGTACAACTCAGAACATGGCAATATTAGTCAAAAAATACACCAATAAAATGTTCTCAGGGCTCCAAAGTCTCTGTGTAAGTGGCAACTTGGGAGACAGAAGTTTACCCACAAGAAATCACAGCCCTGATTTGAGATAGCAATCCGTAGCTCATTCACAATGCTTCATTTTAAGAAAATAAATACGTAGAAAGTTTTAAATAAGTGAAAGAGAACTTCAACAGTAACATGAGAACATTAGGGTTTTTGTAGGGTATCTCTCACAAGCTTCATTTCTTACTTTGCATAATAGAATTCTTAACCACACATGACCATGTCCCCAGAAATCTATTATTAAATTTTCCTAATGGCACTTTGAAAGTCAAAGATACATTGGAAAAACGCAAGTATTGCTGATAATGGTGAGCCTGTAATTTGAACATGACTTATTTTTCATCCGTCTCAACTGTTTCCATAAACAACACTGCACGACTATAAAATGAGAATAAGTGTACAGTGTATCAAGGACAAAGCTAGATATAAGCATGTAAGAGGGGATTTCTAATCATTTTGCTTCAGTACCATCAGTAAGGTGTGTGCATGAGCATAACATTTCCATAGAGAAGAAAGTGAACCACAGTGTATATTTGTGTCACCTCATCCTCCTGCTATCATGATCTTTCAGAAGTACACGCTATTTCATCTATCCCTGTCCAGTTTAAAAGACCCAAATGGCCCCTGACCCAGAAAGGCCACTGTGACCTGCTGACATGGACTCAACCCTACAAGGACACCCCTTCCTGCGCAGTCCCCACCCCCACCTTTAGGGAGTCAATTTCGCCTCCCTCTTATCTCCTGCAGAACTGTGTGCATGCCTCTTATAATAAGTCTTACATTGCATAACAATAGTTATTTATATGTCAGTCTCTCAACAAGAATTTGCCTTAACTTTTACTGACAGCAAGTACATTTTCATTTTTATGCCCCCTGCAGTTAGCAAAAAGTCTACATAAAAGAATCACTTGATAAATAAATAAAGGCTTTCAAAGGTCTAAATGTGAAATCTATGACTGAACCAGAAAATCGAGCCCCAGGAAACACAGCTGTCACCTGGAGGCCTTCTCTACCCATAGAGGGACCAAAATTTTTTAATTTTGGGACAAATCTCTAGTTACTTCTAAGGTTCTAGAGTCTCACTCATTGTAAGAGGCACCTTAGATCTTCAAGATAGAATATATGTTGCCAAAACTCTCATTTCTTTTAAAATAGTCTAGTCGCAGAAATTGATTTAGGTCTGAACCCTCAATTTTTAAACCCAGAGCTTAAGTAGGGACTTTATAGTTTCAAGATTTCAGTCAAAGGTGCAAAACAAACAGGGTCCAATAAGCAGTTTCTAAACAACTGATCCCATTTGTTGGCTGCTGAGTAATCCTCCTGGCCCAGCTCTCAAGAATCATGATCATGATTAGCTCATCCACAACCCACCACCCTCCGTCTGACTTCCCTCACAGACCAGCTATGATTTCACCACCTCGCCGGCTGGCATTTTAGAATATTTTTTCCTTCTCGACTTGGCTGTGCTCTGCACCCTTGATATTTTATTTCTGCTAATCATTTAGCCAGAAGTATTTGCACCAGGGTAGCTGGAACAAACAGCCAGCTGTCCCAGCCAGCCCCCTCCCTGGGAGCATCAACACTGAAGAGTTACAACAACTTAAATGAATTGCATTTTGTTTCAGATTATCCTGTTTGGTTAGTTGCTCATGAGAACTTCCGCCTACTGCCATGTCTCTTCAGGGAAAAGATACACTTCCACCTTTGCAGTGAACTGGAGCAGTGGACAGGTAGGAAAGAGTAGTAAGTGCCCCTTCTAAGTGTACAAGTCTGAGGTTAAGTTCACCCTGAGAAAGGTATGGATAGTTCCCTGCTACTAATTCAGACTCCTAGCCTGTTAACTTTCATAATACCTGTTTTTTTGATCAATGAAAACTTCATCTCTGGGGGGCTTCGGTAAAGATTAAATCCTATAAAATAAATAAAGCACTTGGTACACACTATGCATATTATTAAAATCAACAAAGCAGGTATAATATTATAATTGGACTTTTGAAGCTGTATTAATATTCCAAAGTTGCCATAAAAAATATCCAAAAAGGGAATCTGCAACAAGAGAAATGTATTATCTCACAGTTGTGAACATTAGCAGTACACGAGGAAGGTGTTGGCAGGATGATACTTTCTCTGAGCCATCTGGAAATGTACCCTCCCTCCTCTCTTCCCGTCTCTGGTGGTTGCTAGCAATGCACAGCATTCCTTGGCCTTGAGATGCATCATCGCCGTATGACCACCATCTCCTGTGTGTCTTCAAATCATCTTCTCTTTGTACGTGTTTCTTTCTGTGTCAAGGTTTTTACTCTTTGTAAAGACACTCGTCACATTGGATTAGAGCCTAATGACTTCATTTTAGCTGCATTACCTCTATAAAGATTGTACTCCTGCAGAAGGTCACACTGTTAACAAATAGGAGCTAGGATTTCAGCATGTCTTTTTGGAGGGACGCAGCTCAATCCATTACAGAACATACCAACACACTGTAGTTAAAATACATAATGGTATTTTGTTTTCCAAACAGCTAATACAATTTGTTTTGTTGACCTCCTCTTTCCTGATGAGCAGCAGGATTACCTAAGATTTTAGTTTAGCATTAACATTTTTCAATCTTCTTTCACTCTTAAATCAGTGCAGATAAGTGACTTCCTGGGCTCTTACTGCTCCCAAAAGAAGAAAAAATTAAAAGGACCTGGCTCACATCATTTGCTAATGTATTAAGGGCTATATTTCATAATCTCCCCATGGTTGACTCAAGCTACCCAGAAATAACTGACAAGATTTCCTGAAAATTAAACTTTATATTATGAACAAGCAGAAACTCTTTCACCACTTCCAGCAAATCAAAGAAAAGCCAAAATCAGCTTACTTTCTCAGTAGATCCTTTGCCTTCTCTACTCCAATTCTCCAACCTGTGCCAATGTCCAAAACTTCTGGCAATGGGTAAAGGAAAAGGAAAACGTTGACCAGTCTGAGAAACAGCAAGCTGCTGATAGCAACTCTAATAACCCTTTTCTAGTAGCTGTTGCCGCTCATCCTTCACCAACAGGGTAGGGCTGCTGTTCTCCTTGGTGAGGTAGATGTCCTTAGACCGGAGTTGCACTTCTTGGTTCTGTTGAGGGGTCAGAACAGGCCCTGGATCTGCATAATCTCCAATGTGGAAGTCTACCTTAGCCTCCTATACCCTCTCCTTATCTCCATCCCTTTCCATAGAAAACTCAACTTGCAGGCATTTGTAACTCTGACCTGCTGATGCGCTGGCCAATCTTCTAGGGGGAGAGCAGCAAGAAGGCTTTTGATCCCATCTTGTTCTGCATCTTCTCATTAGAAAGAAATGCAGGTATCTTCAGCAATAAGGTAATAGGAAATGCAGGTGCCTTCCTTTCCTTTACTGTTTAAGCCATTAGTTTCCTACCAGTCTCTCCTTGTCCAGTTAGTTTCAGATACTCTGTCACTCTAATAGTAACATACTTTAGGCCAAGAGACCTTTGTTAGAACCTAAACTGTTATGGAAGGACCAGACAGCTCTCCCCCAGCACATGTACAGGAGAGAATAAGGTCCAGAGACTTTGTTCCTCAAGAGAGGAATAAGAAGGGATAGTTCCCACAAAATGAATTCTGTCTTATCTCAAAGATGTCATCATTCTCTTTCCCAGTCTCCCTTTAATGAGTCTCATTGATAAAGACTGTGAGGCAAAGGACCAAGGTGATGTACAGTGTGACAGTACTGGGCTCATGTGTGTGAGGTCCTGGGCTCAGTCCCAGAACCACACACACACACATGCACACACACACACACACACACACACACACACACACACACACACAGAACAAACCTATTATGAAACTAGTTTGGCCTTCTACTAGGAAGAAAGAAAGCAAAGGACAAGAATCTCACGGTCTAAAACCAGGCCCTTGGCCTCGGAAAACTCAGTCACTTTATTATCAGCGCTTTGTGGTCACCGTCAGTGCTACACTATTTGTCCACTTCTGGGAACAGAAAAGATATCTGTAATAACAGATAACATTATGAAATAGAACAGCCAGCTCCTCACAATGTTCTGTTACATTATTACTCTAGTAAGGGAGAAAAAAAGAAATCTTATTCTTAATAAAAATGACCATCATCAAATCTGCCTTCCAAGGTGAAGGAGTTGAGAAGGACATAATTTAAAACTCTGGAAACACAAATCCCTTCCCAGCTCTCTATCACTCCCAGAGACTGGTGGCGGCAGCAAGGAAATGTGAGCAGAGACTATTTACCAGAGCAAGAAGACCTTCGTGTGCCTTGGGTATGTGAGAAGATTCCTGGAGCAGAGTCCAAGCACCAACGGGCCTGTTGGCAGAAGGAGGTCTGCTACAGAACAAGAGGAAAAACAGTGAAACAGTGCTGCAGTGGCTGAAGATTATGTTCTATATTTTGTTTTGATTTGGTCCCATTTTTTATTTAAGACATTGCCTCTGCTAGGACATAAAACCCCAAGCAGTCGTTAACATATAAATGCCCTGTGAGAGTATGTTTTTCATCTTCTTCAGAGTACAGGAGATGAGGATAATGCGTGGTTCACAATGGGGTGGAGAGAAGGGAATGTGCTTGGGAGACAAGACCCCAGGGGTATGGACTGAGTTCCCACCAGCAGGACTAGAGCCAGCCCTGAGCGACATGAATCCCCAGGAAGGTGCAGAAATCTCAAAGACAGAAAACAGAGGGTCTGTGCTGTCATCTGAGTTTTATTACTGATACTGTTGTTATTGTTATTATTTGCCATTAGGGAACCAAACAGAACACCCACAACAGAGCTCCCAATAACATCAAAGACACCGAGGCCCCTCACGGCTAAGCAAGGCTTTGTGAGGACAACTGTACCCAGAGGCCCCGGAGAAGAGCCAGGATCTGCTCATACTCAGGGCTGTGTGTGGGACAGTGAGAAAAAGATGGGCCAATGAGCTATCCAGGATCACCTCAGTCCAGTGCGGACTGATTGCAAAGTCTGTCTTCGGCCCTAGTCAAAGAAAGGGTGAACAGCAGATCCCTTGAGGTGGCTCTTGCTTGTATAGAAACCAAAGTCTGTCACGGAGCTGTGTGACTGCACAGTTCAGTAAGATGGGGGCCAATCTGCAGCGTGGTGAGGAATGAGCCCCGTGTCCTGCTGACCTGCTTGGCAAGAGCAGTTTTACTGCTTGGTAAAAGCAGGATTCACCTTGTGCTTTTTCTCTGTGGCTGAAAATATCACAGTGGCTACAGCTTTGGACCATTACCCACAGACAATGTGTTTCTCTGAACAGGAAGTGTTAGAAAGTCTTTGAAAATAAACACTTCTTGTTAGCCCTTCCATATCTTCCCAACAAAATGTCTCCTATGTGGTGGCTGTGAGGTAGCTGTCCTGACGCTTTGACATTAGCAGCAAAGCCCCGAGCAGGCTGGATTGCAGTTGGTGAAATTCAAACCCACAAATACCTGCTAGCATTGCTGGTGGCCAGAGTGCTTTCCACACTGTCACAAAATGAAAAGAGTATGTGAGATTCCCATGTTACACACTTATCCCCTACTTAAAGCCAAGTGTCTCACATACTTCTCAGAGACCCCGGTGAATTTTGCTATGTTCTTTCCCCTCACCTTTTTATTTCATTAGTTATGTATTTTCTTCAAAGAAGAATGAAAATCTTTCGCATTTGAATGCGACAATGGGGTTATACCCATCTATCACTCTTTTTTTTTTTTTTTCTTGAGACAGGGTCTCGCTTAGTAGTTCAGGCTGGCCCTGAGCTCACTATGGAGCCCAGGCAAGCCGCCGCGAACTCAGCAATCCTCCTGTCTGCCTCCCGAGTGCTGGGATTACAAGCATGAGCCACCACACCTGGCATTGTGGTATGTGGTGTTGATTGTTGGTGGGCGTGAGTCTCCACGCCCAGCATTATATGTGGTCACCGGGGATCGAACTCAGGACCTTGCGCTCACAAGGCAGGTGCTGGAACCACTGAGCTAACCCTCTGGCCCCCCATCTACCACTCTTAACTACTGTAAGATGCCTGAAGTTACCGCATTAAATACATGTAACACTCTGAAAGGACAGTATGTACAATCCCTGAACAGGAGGCCTCTTTGTGCCTTTGCTTTTCTTCCTGGATAAGAGAGCAAGTGAGTCTGATTGTCAAAGGCACATCCTTTGGCATCTTTAGTGCTGTTCACTAAACATTCCTCCTCTTCTCCTCTAGGCATATGTGATGTGGTGGTAAAGAGAGGACACCCCTTTGGGATCCTCAGCAGGAGACAGGAGGATTGGAGAGAAGCCTCAGAGTCTTGCTTTAGGGTGCTGTTTTCTGAGCCCCAACAGGGAGGCCGCACACGGGCTTGTGTTGGATGAAGCAACAGCACCAAGTGGGAATACAGTGCCTGGCTTCCAGTCTGCAGGTTATACCACTTGTGAGAAACCTTCCGAAATCATTTTTCCTCCTGCCTTTTCTAGCTATGTGTGTTATATCAAACCGGATCCTGGAGAAAAAGTCACACACACCTTGTGAGGAAATTGGGGGAGAAATCCCTCTCTTCCTCATATTGTAACATGCTTCCAAATAATCTCAAACTTCCCCAACATTCCCAGCAGAAATTAGCCCTAAGAGTGATCAAAAATGAAATAGAGACAATAGCACATATTGTGGAACATGATCAGAGTTCACATTTTTGATCAGAGTTTTAAAAGTCACATTTCTACCCTTTATAGCAAATGCCAGTGAAGGAGTAAGGCTATCTCAAAATATGCCTGTTGGGCACATAATTTCTTCCCGAAGGCACTTGAGGAAAAGCAAGCACAGAAAGGACTGACAGCCCTTTTCCACATGTAGCAAGTCACAAATGTTCACAGAGAATCTGCCCTCCCTATACGAGGACTAGAAAATGAAGCTGATCCCCAGAGTGAAAACTGACATAGCCTCATACAAATAAACTTGGTAGATTGGCCCTTATCTTCCACAAACTCCACCCTCCTCTGCTACTCCTAATTCCTCACACTTACTACACCTGGCACAAACTTACCTGAGGCAGGTTAGAAGAGGTGACGATGAGTAGCAAGTAGAAAAGGAAATTATAATTATATAACTGTACTTTTTTTTTGAGACAGAGTCTCACTTTGTAGTTCAGGCTGGCTCTGAGTTCACTATGTAGCCCAGGCAAGCCTCAAACTCAGCAATCCGCCTGTCTCTGCCTCCCGAGTGCTGGGATTACAGGCGTGAGCCACCACGCCCGGCACTGTGGTATGCGGTGTTGATTGTTGGTGGGCGTGAGTCTCCACGCCCAGCATTGTATGTGGTCACCAGGGACCGAAGTCAGGACCTTGCGCTTGCGAGGCAGGTGCCGGAACCACTGAGCTAACCCTTTGGCTCTATATAACTGTACTTTTAAGAAAACTTTATCTTCAAGACACTGTTACCCGAAATTACAGTGCCTTTTTATTTTTCACCCCAAGCCTATTTTCCCCCCAAGTTACTTACTCCTCACTTCTTAGAAGACACAGTAAGTCAGTAAAGCAACCTGTTCTTTTCTTGTAATACTGCAGAGTCCCACATTCCACAGACTCTAGGAATCTACACCCTAGATCACCCATCTTGAGAGCACCTCTAAAACCCCAGCGGCTCTTTCAGCCCCGCCCACACTGTGCTTCCCCCAGCAGCCTCGACACTCCTTTGTGAGCGTGGACATCTTTGATTCTGCTTGATAAATCTGCCTGTGCCTCTCACTGATGAGTCCTGCAATTCTTATCTGTGGTACAAGAAACTACAAGGGTGTCAGGCAAGTTGAGGTCTCCATCTCCTCCTAGAAGGTCCTCCTTGGGCCTCATCGAGACACTTCGTCTTGTCCTTTCTTCACAAATTTATTTTTCTTTGTTTCTTTTTTTCCTATAAAGTGGAATGGCTTGCTGCTCTGCCCATTTCTTGGGATCTTCGTTCACTTATGAGGGCTCCATGGACACATAAAAATTAATGAAACTCTTATGTTTTTCCCTTATTAACCTGTTGTATGTCAGTTCAATTCTTAGATTCAGTTGAAGAGCCCAAGGGGAGGAGAGAACTTAGCCCTCTCCCTGACAATGGAAATTAGAAACGAAAAACTATAGCGAGGAAGTCCCCTGCTCCCCTCCCCCAGAACACGTGGCCACTGTCCCTACCGTAGCCATTTCAGCAGTGCTCACTTGGGCAGGAGGAGAAGGAGGAAAAACCAGGACTCGGGTTTCACCCAGGTGGTGACAAGACAAACAACTAGAAGTGAGCAATACCCTCATGTGCCACTCAGCTCCAAAAACTAACCCATCTCTGAGAGGCTCAGCTATCTGTGTGCTCCCATTTTTCTGTGATGTGGGCTTTGGGTGGGTGGAGATCTCTACTTTTCTTATTTCCACCTGAGCTCTTTCAACAAACCCCCTTAATTATAGTCACTTAAATTTTCTCTTTTTCAAACAGGGAACACTATTCTCAACAAATCTGCACTATTTCAGCTGTCTCAGAAAGAGTGTATCTTCCCTCTATGGAGTTTTACTTATTTTTTTTTTACGTTTTTTTAAAAGGAGACTTGTTTTCCAAATCAACATTATTTAAACAACTCTAAACCCAGTCTGAAAGATAATAGCTGTTGTATTACTTATTCCCACCAGATGGCGCCTTTGCTGGTTCACGCATGGTGAATCCCAGAACATTTACTGTAGCGAATAAACACAAACAACTGTTTCGGAGATAACTGCTTCCTCCATTTTCCTGGACGCTTAGCAACCATCTCTGATGTTTCCTTAAGTGTAAGCCCTTGTGCTGAGTTCCAGGGAGGAAATGTGTTCTCTCATGCTGACACTTAGAATCCATCAGGGAAGATGGTCATTTCGCCAATAAGCACACAAATACAATGAAGACTTTTGCTTCAAAGGAAGACAAAGCACTTGCTTGCTGCTGCTGTTACTGCTGCTACTGCTGCTGCTGCTAATGCAGGTGACCAAACCTGAAGGGTGTGATTCAAAGGAGTGTAGGATCCACCCTGTGGAAGGAGGGAGGGGACTAAGGGTAGAAAGCACAAAGACTGAACAATTATGGTACTTTGAAAGGACCAAAACAAAAAGAGCTTTAAAATTGAGGAAGAGAATGGAAGAAAAAAGAATTTAGTGAGTTGACTGACAGGCTCTTGGGCTCAATGACCCCATTTGTATATGGCTAATCATCTTACACACACAAGGCAGGCTTTGTGATTTCCGGTCTGGTGGTTGGGCTGTCTCCCAAGCATCAACAAAAGGAACAAGAGTTTCAGAGTCCCCAAACTGAAGACTCCGTGAGTCCTACTTTACCCTGAGTACCACAAGGCAATCTACCACCAAAAAGAGAATTTTAAGTATATTAGGAAAAAAAAAAAAGATGGGCCAGAGGGTTAGCTCAGTGGCTCCAGCGCCTGCCTCGCAAGCGCAAGGTCCTGAGTTCGATCCCCGGTAACCACATACAATACTGGGCGTGGAGACTCACGCCCACCAGCAATCAATACCACATACCACAGTGCTGGGCATGGTGGCTCACGCCTGTAATCCCAGCACTCGGGAGGCAGAGACAGGAGGATTGCTGAGTTCGAGGCTTGCCTGGGCTACATAGTGAGCTCAGGACCAACCTGAACTACAAAGCCAGAACCTGTCTCAAAAAATAAATAAATAAATTTATTTATTTTAAAAAATAAATAAATAAAAAGACAATGTACCATCAAATTGTGTTGATGATGTGTATCAAATCTGACAGCTTTCTGTAAATCCGTGATTCTCCAAGTGTACTGCAAGCAAGCAACATCAGTGCCTCCAGTAGCTTATTCCTGGATATTGTGGGGCTCCCCGAGACCTACTGAATTGGGAACCCAGAAATCTCCATCTTAACAAGCCCTCCAGAGGATTCTATGATCTACTACAGTGTAAAAACAACAGTGCTGGACCCTATTTCATCATTTTGTATCTGGGCTGCCATGTTAGTCCCACCCTCCACCGCCAAGCCCCCTTCTTAGGATCCATTTCAACTGTGGGACACTTTGCAACCTACCGGCATCGACTCTAAGGCTGCTTTACTCGCAGGATCTCTGAAGGTGCCACCAGCTTTGGTATCTTTTAAAAGCTTCCCTTGGAGGTCAAGGGGACAAACGCTACTCATTGCTGACCCTCCTGCCCTGCAGCTGGACAGGTTTGGTTTTTCACTTCCCCTGTTTTCAACCAATCTTGATGAAGTCCACATTTCTCAACACCCACAGAGCAGACAAGACAACAGGGCCTGACATTTAAAGCCAGAGACCCCTAGGCTCCCCTCACAGGACCTTGGCCTTAGTCCTGCGCAGAACCGTGCTTCACCCTGCACAGCTCCAGGTCTCTGGGCCTATATGACTGTCTTCACCCCTTGCCTGGCAACCCTCACTCATTTGCTAGACTTCAGTCTCAGCTTCCCTCCCCAGGACAGCCCTGCTAAGCTTTCCCCTCCCCAAAGAGGCAGTTCAGGGAGGAGCTCTGTGTCCCCATCTGCCCCCAAAGTCCTGATTTTCCTCCCTTTCTCAAAAAATGTGCGATTTTGGACAACAAATTATATAACCCTCTTCCCTACTGTGTGTCTTGGATACATTCTCACATGTCTCCTCTGTGGCTCACGTGAGTTGCAATTTTACATTCAAATGCAATTACTGGCTACGAGAACTGAACTCACACAGTATTTCTTGAACAACGTTTTGAGGTGGCACTGTTTAGGAAAGGGAAACTGTGTCTAGAGAGTAAGTCTCTAGCCAAGACCGACCAGCCGGCAAATGGTGCGGCTGGAATGGAAGCGTGGTGTTTCTCCGGATCAGAGCCACGCAGCTGTGTGTGAAGAGAGGCCCCTCGCTCCCTGACCCGTGACTGAGATTCCACAGCAGCCTGGACTGGGTTTTGCTCCATTTTTTCATCATTCGTATTAGAACGGAACTCAGCTTGAAAGCTACAGTTATTTCCCTTGCATTGAAATTGCAATCTGCTCAGAGGAAATGAAGCTCACGGCTCTCAGGGTATAAAGGGCAAGTAAGTATATGGGAGAAGCTAGAGATCAAACAGTCAAGTAGACTTGTTATAGAATTTTTCATGAGCTGAACTGAAATGCTATCATTTGAATCCCAGCTTCTCTCCCTTGGATTTAAAAGCCTGAGAACAAAGGGTGAAGGGAAGGCAGCTGTCAAGGAAAAGCCAGGAGGCAGATGGAATGGCTGGGGCCTGGGGACAAGGAGCAGAGGCAGCCAGGGCTCGGACAGAGGTCGCAAGAGAACCCAATGTGCATAAGCTAAAGAGCTATTTCTCCCTGGGCCACTCAGGGCCAGCTTCCCTGTGGCTCATCAGCGCCTCCCTCGGCACAGCCCCGCCTCTCTCTGGATGACTGTGAGTTAGAGCCCTGTGAGCTCACTTTTCCTCAGCTTCACAGTTTGCCCATCTGTAAAACAAGGAAGTTCAACCTAGAGGACCTTTACAGATCCCCTCAGCTCTGAAATTCGACGAGCCTAAGACCACAAGATGTTGCCAGGATTGACTCAGGTAAGACAGGAACCACTGTGAAAGTGCCCTCCACAAAAGCAGGAAAAAGACAGCCCACTTGTCCAATCCCTCAACGCTTACTGCATCCGCTTCTTGATAAACTGCTTCAGGTCAAGCCTTGCGTGCTTTGAAGTCTAAATTGAACTGTAAAATCCAAAGCAAAATGAATCCAAATGGACACGAATGCCACTAACATACTAAACATGAGACTGAAGTAAACTAGATTATTATTATAGAAAAGAACATTTCACAGAAAAAATTGGTGCTTATATTTTGTTTTTTAATAATCCTACTTGTTTATATTAGGTTTAATCATAGCATTTTAGACAATAAAATCAGAGTAAACTCCGAAGGCAGGTTCCTATTGTGAAATGTGATACACTCCGTCTGTATTTTCTAACTGAATCAAACATGTATGATGGTCATGTAAGCACACCTAGTGTCCTGGAACCTTGAACCCTGAGATGAATGCCCTGGTTCCTGCCTCTAGAATGATAAATTTCCTAGGTTTCTCCTAAAGAAATCAAGTCTTGCTTTAGTCTCGTTATCCATCCTGGAAGCTGTGCTCCCAGATTTCTTGGACCTTTCTGCTCTCAAACAATGCAGTCCGTGTAGCTTCCCCCTAAGTTTACCTCTGCAACTGCTTGGTGAAGAAAACAGAGCAGAAGGGGTGTTCTGCCAGCTTTAAGACTTGGGCTCTGAGAGGCTGGTACAGTTTGCTTCCTGCCCAGGGAATGCAGCCACCATGCTACAAGGAAGCTGAAGTGCCACCCTCAGAGGGCACAAGTGGGCAGCCAAGCTGCCAAACACAGCTGAGGGCTCAGGCTATGGCCAGCATCTTGTGCCAGACATGCGAGGAGGGAGGACTTTATGAGATTCTGGCCCCATCCTTTGAGCTACTCCCAGATTGTGAGCTGGCCAGCAGATGCCCCGCTGTGGAGGGACAGGCTGTGCCCACCCAGCCCTATCCAAACTCCAGCTTCATGTGCAAACTACATAACACTCTTCTCTTCAGCTCAAAGTGTGAGGCAGATTCAATCATTTTTTTAATATATAGCACTAAAAAAAACAAGTCTCCTTAAATTGTCACAGTACCCCACAACCAACACTAATATCAAAATGTTAATCATAAGCAGTTTATAATTATTCCCATTCTTTCTTTCTAGGTGCAACTCAAAATAATACTCTCCATTCATTCCCTTTAAATTGAGATGTGGAATTCTACTATAACCAATAATGTGCAATTAGAAGGACTATAGGTCATTTCTGAACAGACGCTTGAAGATCTGGTGTGCAGTCCTCCAAATTCCCTTCACCCCCCAAGAAGGCTCCCCTCTCCTTGAAGGAATCTCTCCCAGATTCCTTCATAGCACTACAACAAGCAGAGAGCTACGTCACCAACCCAAGCTGGCCATGTAGCTACAGTAGCTGCGTGTCAAATGAACACCTGGTTCCTGTCCAGCAATGGTAGAACTTCTAAGACCCAGAGCGCGTGAGAGGAAGTGAGGTCACTGGAGAGATGATGCAAAAAATGTGTAGGCAGATCAGAGCCTCTCTTCCACCTCTCTCTTTCTCACACACATCTTGGCTTTGAGAAAAACATTTGCTACATCATGGACTCTGCCATTATGCAATGCTCCCATCAGAGGCCCAAAAGCAATGTGCTCACCAAAGCATGGACTGAAACTTCTGAAACCGAGCCAAAACAGGCCTTTTCTTTCTTTATAAGGCAATTATCTCAGGTACTTGTTACATTAACAGAAAGCAAAATAACACAATAAATATTTGTTGAGTTAAATCTCTGAGAATTTGTGAAAGTTACTTTAGCATATGACAAGGTTTTTCGATGGCAGCACCATGACCTCTGCCTCACTGTGGAGCTGCCTGTGCCCTGCGGGATCCTGAGCAGCACTCTAGCCTCTACCCACGAGATGCCCGCAGCACATCCTCCCCAAGGGAGCTTCTCCACACTGTGTGAAACGTCCGCCGGTGAGGGTGAGTGTGGGGTGGAGGCTGAGAGCCACTGACCTAGATGACTTTAACTGATGTAACCGCCACCTCTTAAGAGATGCTCCCTCTCTCCACACGTTGAAAGCCCTTCACAGATACTCCTCTTACTCACTGGACTGCAATGAGTCCCTTGATTCTTGTCACCCTGGAGAAGACTGAGAGCCAGTGGAAAAGCAGGGTGCACTTGTGATGATCTAAACAGAGTTTGGATTTTCTTGCTTTCTTTCTTTCCTCCCCCTCCCTTCTTTCCTTCCTTCCTCCCTCCCTCCTCCCTCCTTTGCTCTCTCTCTCAGTCTCTCTTTCTCTCCTTCTTTCTTTCTTGGCAGAGTCTGCCTAAGTCACAAAGTTACTCAGGCAGATCTCAAATTTGTGATCCCCCTGCTTCGGCCTCCTAGAGTGCTGGATTACAGGTGTGCGCCACCACATCTGACTACAGACTGGATTTTCTGCTAGTGATATGCTACATGAGACGACTAGAACTTTGGCTTTCCCAATGGGGTGACTAGATGACCCACCTCAAGAGTAAATGGCTGTTCTACATTATCTCCAGTTGTTCAAATGTGTTCTGCAAAGTCCTGGTGTTGAAAATTTAATCTGCACTGCAAGTACAATGCAAGGTGGATCTCACGAGTGATTAGGTCATGAAGGATTAATAAATGCTGCATTCGTGAATGGATTCACATTATTATCCTGGGAGTAGGTTTCTTCAGCATAAGATTTTACTGGCTATAAAAATGAGTTCAGCTGGGCCTAATGGACCGCCTGTAATTGGGAGGCTGAGGTAGGCGGAACACCACTTTCAGACCAGCCTTAGACAACTTAGGGAGATCCTGTTCAAAAGTTTAAAATAGCCGGGCGTAGTGGCTCACACCTGTAATCCCAGCACTCGGGAGGCAGAGGCAAGAGGATTGCTGAGTTCCAGACTTGCCTGGGCTACATAGTGAGCTCAGGGCCAGCCTGAACTACAAAGCGAGACCCTGTCTCAAAAAAAAAAAAAAAAAAAAAAAAAAAAAAAGTTTAAAATAAAAAGGACTGAAGATGTAGCTCAGTGGCCGAGTATCCCTGGGTTCAATGTTCAAAGAAGTGAATTCAGCTCCCTCTGACTTCACTTGTCCATCCACCTCCTGCCACGGGGAGGTGTGACAGGAAGACCCAGGCAGGCATTAGCACCTCCCCACCGGACTTCCTGCCTCCAGAACTGTGGGTAAGAAATTTGTCATCCTTCTAAATTCCTCAGTTTCACATTCTCTGTTGTAGCAGCAGAATACAGACAGTACCCAACCTCTGAGAGGAGTGGCGCTTGAGACCTATCCCTTTCTGCTCATTAAGAAACATGCATGTAGAGAGAAGGGGCTTTTCTCATTCATCTGTCTGAATAAGAACGATTTTCAAATGTTGCGGTGAGCTGTTAGCTACTCTTTTCCCAGATGGTCAGAAAATGTAAATACAACTGTACAGAGGACAGAAATAGAAATTAAAACAGGGCCTCCTGCTTGACCTTGCCACAGGGACTCATTTCTTGCTGAATCTTGGAAAGAGATAGAAAGCTGCTTAAGCCAGTGGGCAAGAGTGAGTAAAATGACAAGTTCCACCCCTAGCCCCTGGCTGTGTCAGGCAAACCTGAGCGGATGGCTTCACACTGATTATCTGTCTGAGCCGAACTGGCGTGTCTGTCAAGTGGCACAAAATCCCCAAGCTTCGATGTGTGGCCCATGCAACTCTCTAATCTGTGTAATTAAGCACCAGTTAGAACCAGCTATTAAAGTTTCCATATAAAACGCCAGCTAAACCATAGATAGCAGAGCATGTTCAAATGAGCCCTTGTGTAAATTATTCCCGAAAGCTCACATCCAGCAAGAACCATCGCAGCTGCTGTTTACGAAGTCCCTGATTCTGCTCAAGCAGATCTTCTCACCGCTGGGAAGCAGCTCCCAAGGCCAAGTAGCTGAGGGCAGCAGCAAGGCCAGTGGGAGTCCAGGGTCACTGCGGTGAGTCCTCCCTCCCTCCACCTGGGCCCACTGCCCGACACCCATCTCCCTATCCCAACACAGCCTACATTAGGGCGTAAACTCTGCTTTTGCTGCCCTGTCCTATCGCACAGTTGAAGTTCATGACCCACTCACTCCCCCACTGACGCCCTCCCTGGGAGACCACATTCAAGGCCCCCTTCTTTCCTCTTGGTTCATTCAAACTGGAGAAACATTGTTCTGCAAACTCCTGCATGCTCTTTATCCAAATGTCCTCTCTTTGCCTTGGGACAATTCAATCTTTCTTCCCCTTCCTTTTCATAATGTCTTCTCTTTCCCCCCTTCGCTGAGTGATAATTTGTTGTTTACTGGCAATGTTCTGCATGGACACAGTCAACTTTCCCTGCAGTTGGTAACATTATGTTTTCCTCATGTAGCCTTCTTGGCTCAGAATGACCTTCCATCTACCACTGGGCTTTGCAAACCTTCTCTGTCTTTCAAGAGCCTGCAGAACAAACTGTTTCTTCCTTTATACCTCTGTATCAACTTGATTTTATTGTCACTTAACATCTATCTCATTTTATCGTTCATTACTTGTGTTTCTCTCTCCTATAGCCTCAAAGGTACTTGAGAGACTGAACCCAGAAAACACTTGCAAATTGCCTGCCAGGAGCATTTTTGTCTAGCACTTCCTACATGCACATGAAATCTGTATTGAAATGAAATAGACTATGAACCTAGAGATCACTCACAAGTTATTTCCCTCAAAAATGTACTGGTTAGCAGGGCCTAGTGGTCCACACCTATAACCTCAGCACTTAGGAGATAGAAGCAAGAGGATTGTGAGTTTGAGGACAGCTTGAATGACATAATAAGAGTGTCTCAAAAATAATAATAACAAAAACAGCAGTCTTTGCAAAACAATTGGTTTACTGGC
The DNA here is from genome assembly GCA_004025085.1 of Thryonomys swinderianus. Classification (NCBI taxonomy): domain Eukaryota; kingdom Metazoa; phylum Chordata; class Mammalia; order Rodentia; family Thryonomyidae; genus Thryonomys; species Thryonomys swinderianus. The sequence goes on along the minus strand of PVIC010000134.1, from coordinate 95,218 downwards.
TTATTTATATTCTACTCTCCCTTAATCATTTCAGTTAACCAATAGATATGTTTAAAATTGATTGTCATTACATATTTTGTGCACTAATGTCAGGATTGAAGATAAATAAAAAGAAGACAGGAAGGACCTGTACACATGGACCATAGAATTTTATACATAGTTGTAAAATTTGGGCTACACATTTGGCTCTGAGCTTCCTGGCAGCCAAAATATACAGGAAAATATGTCTCACTACATGGTTCTCACTGTCCAAAGAGCAAAAACATGCCATCACTTGGAGGAAGCAAAATTTTCCTGGCACTTAATTCTGAAACAAACATTCTTGTGTAAGATTTCTCATAGGAATGGTGAGTAGGAAAACAATTGCCTAGTTTGGAATTTGGGTGCATAATTTATTTGTTCTTAGGGCTGCTAATGAAAAGCCATGTGAAAAGAAACAAAGTAAAAGGGTTAGCTCAGCAGTGCAGTTATTGTATCTGTTCATAAATAACAAATATTGGAACACCATAATAAATATAACTCATAAAAAAACCAACATGATATCCCAGAAATAGAAATGATTTCTGTTGTCATTGATTTTCTTTCTAATCACAATGAAGGCATTTGTGTTTTCTGCTTTGTGAAAACTTTTAATAAGATATATATAGTATAAGATATATATGCATATATATATATATACACAAATACATATACTTTATTGACTCTAACAAGTGACCTACTGAAAAAGTTCATTGAATATGTTTAGTCATTAAACTAAAAATAAGTCTAAATTATTTTCTTTAAAAATCTAATATGAAAAATTCATATATTTAAAAACTGTTAATGTTTTTCTCCTCTGCAATGAGATGGAAGTTCCACAGAATCATACTATTATAGCAAATTAGCATAAAAGTAGTTAAGGCAGTGGTTCAGAAAAAAAAGGGAAAGAGGAATTTCAAAAGAGGAATTTAATCTTTGCAACCTTCAAGGGAGCTCAGTGGGTCTTACCTTGAAAAACAGGCCTGCTCTTGGATATTAACTAAATTCTCAGTTAATATGCAAGCAGTCTATCCAAACCTAGATCAGCAGTGCTTTAAATTTCATTCTAAACATTCAGAGAAAATAAAGGGTAAATCCTCTGAATAGCTAAAACATTAGAGTATAGCACACTTTTTGAGATGTGTTTTTCAGGCAGTGTGCCAACATTTACAAATCCTTGTATATTTATTATTAAATATAAGACGCCACCAGTCCCTCTAAAGTTATGCAACATGAAAATTGATAGCACTGTTTTGCTAATTCTGCTTTCTGCCAAACATCTCAAAAATATCCTCTACAACCCAAGGAAAAAATTCAGACTTATTTTAAGTGCTGTGAAGCATGAGAATGTAAAATGTAGAATGCTCACCCCTAGAATAGTTTACTAATAAAAATAACCAGACTTTTGAGTCATTCCTCATTATTGGGCTTATTTATAGAGCTCTGTGTTGTTACTCAGGAAAACAGTGGAGATGAGAAAGCAATACATTGCGAAGCAAAATACATCAAGAATACATATGAAATTTGAGCAGAATTTGAAAGTGAGCTGCTCCGATACTTCTTGCAAGGTTACCATGTGTGATGAAACTGTAATTCTTCTTTTAGTAATAGCTGACCCAGGGACTCACAGCCCAGAGCACTACCCCAGTGAGGACCATTTAGAGAGGAGAGCAAGAGACAGGAATGATTCAGTGCATTTCAATGTACCAACCACAATTCCAGTTGGGACACACTCGCTCAACAAGCCACTGTGGACAGGATCATTCCACAGACTGGGGCTGACCTCACATTTACTCAGGAAATATTCTTGCAGAAGGTGGCATTGAAGAAACAGTCTGGCAAGCTGAAAGTAACTGAAGAAAAATTTTCAAAGACCCTTAAATCTAAATTTTCCTGCCATCTCTCTCTTCCCTTTTTTTTTTTTTTTTTTTTTGCTTTTTGAGACAGGGTCTCGCGTTGTAGTTCAGGCTGGCCCTGAGCTCACTATGGTGCCCAGGCAAGCCGCCGCGAACTCAGCAATCCTCCTGTCTCTGCCTCCCGAGTGCTGGGATGACAGGCGTGAGCCACCACGTCCGGCATTGTGGTATGTGGTGTTGATTGTTAGTGGGCGTGTCTCCACGCCCAGCATTATATGTGGTTACCGGGGATCAAACTCAGGTCCTTGCGCTTGCGAGGCAGGCACCGGAACCACTGAGCTAACCCTCCGGCCCTCTCTTTCCTTTTTATTTTACTTAACGAGGAAACACCAGCCATCTCAAATAATTTTGTATTTTTTAACTTCAAAATCCTCATGTTTTACCAGTCATTATGCATTATGTGTACAAACGAAGACACTGGAAGAAATTCATTTTCCCAGTGTATTCCAATTAGTAAAAAAATCCTTTTAAGATTAGGATCAAACTGCTCTACAGAGTAATGGAATTTTTGCTGAGCACCCAGGGCTTTCACACACATGGAGGGAGGCAGAACAACACCCGCAGAACTTGTTTGCCACCCTGAAGCCTCGTACGCGGGGAAGAGCATCATGGGACTATCTCTGTTTGATGTGGACATCCTCCAATCCTGAATGAGATTGTGGTTTTGAGGAGGTGCCACGCTATCAGTCAGTTCATGTTCGAAAATCTCCCCACCCTTGCTTCACCTTAAAGAGACACAATTTAATGCTAAAGGCAAGTTTCCAAGGCCCCTAGATGTTTGCTTTTCTTTGCAAATCCAAACTCGAAGTTGAACTGCCAGTTAAGAATGTTTTGGCTGCATAAATTACTTAATAATGTAATAAAGTATATGTATCATAAATTAATGAAAAAGACGTGACAATAACTCTGTGTGGGTGGTGTGTGTGTGTGTTTGTGTATGTGTATGTGTGTGTATGTGGTGCGTCCCTCAACCCACCCACACACAGCCACTCCTACCTAGGTTTGGAGAAGAGCCTAGAAGTGATTGTCTTTGATGTCTGAAATGTGAAAGGGAAGAAATTAAGAAGCTGAGTCAAGATAGGGCAAAACCTGACATCTGGCTAGATTCCCTGCTGGGTCAGAGGCTGGAGGGCTGAGAGGAAATTAGAAGGGTGTGTCTAATAAAACTGCTGGTTGACAAAGATATGAGTGAAGCCACACAGTGAGCTGATGGTGGGGGTTTCTGGGAAAGAAGTAAGGTTAATTCTTCTAAACCAAGAAATAAAAGAAACAAAACAATACAATAGAGAAAAATGCATGGTACTCTGTCATGGTGCTTCTTACACTTTTGGATATCACAGTGTCACTCGCAGGGCTGGATCAAAACATATTTATGGACTCCAGGACCAAAGAAGCTGGTTGGGTAGGACCCAGATGCCCTTGAGCACTCGCTTCCTCCACTGTTCACAGGTCGCACTTGCTCCAGGGCACGCAGACCACACCCCTGTTGGTGGCAAAGCTGTAGCTGCTGGTGATCTGTGTCAGAATCCTTAATCTGCTGTGTCTTATTTTCACACCTTGAGGAAAGAACCCATGCTCCCAGGACCCTGTTTTCTGCCTTCATAAAGTTGTCACAAAGATCAAACAAAAGAACTTCTTTAAAGTACCTGACATGCGGCAATTTGACAAATGGTACGTCCATTTTTACCACCTCTGAAGGCAGAAATAGAAACAGTCCTATCCTAGTAGGGGCTTGAGGAGAAAGATCAGGTGGCCACGTGCCCAAGACTGTAACAGTGTTGGCAGGGAAACAGAGCTACTTGCAGAGCCGCTTAGAAGTAGAGGTTCCTGGGCCCACCTTGAGCAAAAGGTCTGAGTGGAGTTCTTTAACTTGTTCAGGACTTGGGTGATTCTGAAGTTGGGCGGAATTGAACCCCAATGACATACAGAAGTGTAGCCTGAGATCTCCAAAGCAGAATCCTGGGCAGAAAAGGCCAAACAGGTGCAAAAGGCAACTGGAAAGATGAACTTGGGGTGATGGAGTTAGGAGAAAATAGAGAAGGAAGCTTGTGGGTAAATAAAGGGAATGTTGAAACACTCAGTTTGAGTAAGTGCTTTGGTTACCAGATTTCATATGACTGTATCTTTAAAAGGTTCATGAACAGATTATAAATAATGCCTTAGCCTGGAGGTAGAGCACTTTCCTAGTGTGGGGGAAGCTCTGGGTTCCATCCCCAGCACAACACACACACACACACACAAACACAGGAAAAGGCATAAATGAACACACAGCCCTTCATTCTGTAGAAAAGTTCAGCTGCCTAACCAAATGGCTGGTGCTGTTCAAATTAAACAAGATAGGATGAAGATGTGCCCAGATAACATTGGCATATTTAATACTTTCAGCACTGGGAATCTTTATTTCAACAAGCGCTTTGCAGCAGCCCTCCCACTCATCCATCAGGGCATGCCAGCGGAAACAGAGCTGCACGGTGTAGAGCCCTCATCGCCTGGATCTGGAACTGAAAGCTGCACTGTGTGAAGACAGAGTTGTTCGGGCCCCACAGCACTTCCTGTTTGACAAGAGACCTCTCCTCTTTCGGACACACAGCCTGCTGAGGGTGGCTGAGAGCCCTGCTCTGGACTTTCCTGACTGGCAGGGCTATGAAGCGCGGGAGTGTGTTCCTAACACAGACATCTCTGCTCTAGATTCTCTGCCCCTTGGTAAAGAGAGCAGGAAACACACAAAGGAAACAGAGTGGAGACAAATTATTAGTGTTAAAGAGAAAATGACACCTCAAAGTCCTTGAAAGGAAAATAAAATTGTGTGGAGTAAAGACGCAAGTGCAGTCTGCCGGCTGCTTGAAAGGCCATAACTCAGGCTGCTTGTTTTCCATTCCAAGATAATACTCCCCTCCCTTAAAACTCCAGCTCATAAATATATGTATAGCAGCTCAGACACAATATGCTGGATACTAACAAAAAGAGAGAGAGGAAGAGAAAGAAAGAAAGAAAGAAAGAAACAATTAGTCACTGTCCCTGGTGAACCAGTTTTGCAAGAGTTAACTTAATCCCTTGAAGAAAGCTGAAAAGAGTTGGTCAAAACTTCACCAGGAAGTCACTCTTGACCTGAGGTTTAGCTGATCTCAATCGGACTGCCACAGAAAGTCACATATTATCTACTTAGAGGGTGATCTGGTTTTGATCTGACCGGAAATGGAGATGTTACCAGGTACCCTTGCCAGAACTTGTGTACACCGACGAGTCTCTTTCATACATTCACTGAAAGTATCTCGAGAGCTTTTTACTTCCTGCTCCTTGACTGACCCCTTCCCTGCAGGTACCACAGTCGCCGAAGCAGGGCTCTCCGGGGCAGGCATGCCAGCTTTCCCCGTCCAATCCCACTGTGACTGGAGTTGTTAAAGCAATCGGTGGAAAATGCCTCCCCCCCTAGGTGGTGAGCGGCCTCAGGACAGAACAACAGTGGCCTTGGAAGTTCCAAAAGGAGAGACAGGGAGCTAGGACATTCTTGGGAAAGCTGCCGTTGTGGGCAGTAGCTTGGGGCATCACTTGAAAGGATGGTTGCACCCTAGCACCGTTCTTATCTTTGGATTATATGCCTTAGAGCTCTAAAATTCAGTAAAATTTTCTGACAAAAATCCCCATTTGCCCATATTACAGATTAAGAATGCCAAACCCACTGGGGGGATCCTGTCCCGGAGGTATATGCTGGGGGAGCAAGGCAGGGTGAGTCCGAGCCCACACAGCCACTCTGTGGTGCTGGCCAGGAAATGTGACTCCCTGAACATCCCAGCACTTAGCACAGCAGCTGGCCGGAGTAAGAGTCTCTTTATCCTGCTGAATCAAGGGGAGGCTGGGGGCTGGGGGTGGGAAGGAGAAAAATGAGAGAGCGAGAGAGGAGTGAGAAAACAGCAAGGGAAAGGGAAGAGGGGGAGGATAAGAGAGAGAGAAGGGAAGGGCTAGAAAAGAGAGAGAAGACCATGACACATTCAGTACACAAACATCGCTGAAGCTATTTGTGGTTCCTCAGGGTTCAAGTGTATTTTTACCCTGTTGGCCAATAACTGTGGTTATTGAGTGTTGCCATGATCACAGCTCCCACTCTATGAAACTGGTCTGTTTTCTTTCCCTTTAGCCCCGCCAGAGCTGCTTTCTAGCAGTGACTGCTTTGGCACTGTAACAGAGACTCTGCCCCATGGGGCGCCATCCTGCTCCAGGGAGCCACGTCTGTTTGGGCACCAAGGCTGCCTGCCCTACTTACTTCCCAACGTGACCTTGCAAACACTTCCCTGGGTGCCTTTCCTAAGCAGGACTCCTCGTGCTTTTCAACGGCAGGGCCAGATTTAACTCCTGGAGCCCTCTCCCCCGGCTCAGAGGCACCAGAGAGAAACTAATGTATCACAGCTCTCATAGCTCTGGTGTGTCTTCAGGTCAGGGAGGAGAAATGTCGCAGTCCCCGCACCGGGAAGTAAGGGCAGAGACCCCCAACTGGGATACAGGGCCACCCTGGGTCTGCAATTGCCACCGCGTACCCTTCTGCTATGTGGCTCCTTCGTTTCCATTAGGGTTGCCTTCTAGGCAAGAATGGGGCAATAAAATGAGAAGTGCTAATGCCTGCACTCCCCTCAGATGTTCATGAAGACTCCTATGGCTGAGGCCTTCTGGGAAGCTCTGAATGCTGTTACTGTATTGTTCCCAATCCTCTCTCGAGAGATCTGAACATTTAAGAGCAATGCATTTAGCCTTCAAATCATATGTATGTTGTGATATAGCAATGAAGATGAACATGGAACAGAACATGGAAACCCACTGTACAAGTATGTTATTGTTTTACCTTCCTCTAAGTGGAGAGAGGGAAACAAAAGGGAGCGGAGGGGACTGGGAGGCACAGCCTGGCAAAAAGAAGGACATGAGCCTCACGAGAGCTGCCAGCAAGCACTTCTAGCCACTAAAATCTCTCTCAATTCATGGACACTGAACTAGGTCTGGGGACCAATGGTCAGGTACAGTCTTGACACCTCGTAGCCTGGGCTACATGGCAGCCGAGTGAACTTAGAGTGATCATATAATTCCAGCAATGAGTGTAAACACAGGGACACAGGTGGGACATGGGCCGGTAGGAGGCTTTGGTCAGACTACTTCTCAGAGCGGTTGACTGCTGAAGAGTCATTGTGGAGGGCAGAGGTGTAGCTCAAGAGGAGATGCTTAGCTAGTATGTGCAAGGCCCTAGGGAAAGAGAGACAGGGAGGAGGTAAGGAGGAAGGAAGAAAGGAAAGAAGGAAGGAGAAAGAGAAAAGAGGGAAGGAAAGAGAGGAGAGAGAAAGGAATGAGTGGGAGAGAGGAAGAGAGAGAGGAAGAGACATTTCCCACACATTGGATACCACAGATGGCTGCAGAAAGCGAGGAAGCAATGAGGATTTTCCACCTTTAATCAACTTGGCATAGTGCAGTACTAAGTTCCGACGGTGAGCAGGCAGCATTTACCTTCTCCTTGTGAGTGGTCAAGCTTCCAGATGACTTTCAAAAGGACAATTCTGTATTCTCAGGGGGGAAACAAAAACATCTCCCTCCTCTAAAAGAAAACAGTGTTTGAAACTGGACTGTCGACTTTAATCTGGGTGGGTTGGGACTGTGACAAAGACCCAGCTTCTCCTGGAGCGCCGCCGTAGTGTGAGGCAGCAGTCTGGGGCCCCTGCTCTGCACCCGAGCCCCACCATGTCCACCCTGAGCCTGAACGGAGGGGCTCATGAGGGTGGCCGGGTCCAGCGTGGGGCACCCCCGCAGGGGAACGGCCCGCACTTCCCCAGGAAGCCTTGCTCCCAGCTCTTCGCACCCTCTTATTAGTCACAGTCCTACCATTTCAAAAGCAGTTTCTGAGGCGTATCTAAGTGCAGCACAGAGCTTGGGCACAGACTAATAATTAAAACAAAGAAAAACAAAACAAAGAGTCTGAAAAAAATGATATAAATTTTTGCAGAAGCATAAATCCCAATTAAAGGGAAGTGGAATGAATCGAACATCTTTAGCATTATTTAGCATCACCATAAACTTAATGAACAAGAACAAGAACAGCTGTTTTCGGCAAAGCTACCTTGTACCGGAAACTGCCTCCCACCTCCTAAATGGTTCAGAGAAAGGCATGCTCTGTGCCAAGGCCTGCATGCTGGACTTTGCAGGATCGTCCCTTTGGCCCCTCATCCTGACTCACCGTGGTAGGTAGAGTGTTAGGGCACAGCATGTCACTGTCATATGCTCCAATGAGACCATCAGTGAATGGGGGAGTCTGCAAGTATGTGTTCATTCTATGTCCTCTGACCCCTGTTTCTGGAACACACCGCCCATCTGCCTCCATCACTCTTCTTTATTTTGAAGTAAGCTTCATTTTTCTCAAGGGGATATTGAACCTAATATGATACATCCGGATTTCAGGGGTGCGCATGGAATGATGTTCCTAAAGTGAGATATCTGAGGGATAGAAAGAGTGGATGGGCAATAATTAGGCACACACTGGTAGCCAAAGTCAAAAAATGTGAGTGTATGTACGTATGTATGTATGTATACATATATACACACATATATATATGTGTATATATGTATACATACACACACACATATATATATATGTATAAAACAAAACCCAAACAGCTGATAAATACATAAAAATATTTCAACTTGACTAGTTATCAAGGGAAATAGGTATTTGGACATGAATGAGATAAGCACTTCACAACCAATAAGACTGACAAAAGTGTATCATCTATAAAAGAGCCAGGAGTCAGGTCGATGTGTGAATTTCTAGAGGGAATGTGAGCAAAGTGAGTCCCACCCCAGGAAGTCACCTGTGAGTGTCTCCAGGGGCTGAGTGTGCGCTCCTCCCACGTCTGTGCTCCTCTCTCACAGATTGCAGAGGAACCCGGTGAATAACACTGAAACAAGTGGGCTAGAGAGACCAGTGTGTATCCTCCAGTCAATAAAAAATACATTTATGTGAAAAATCATACAAAGTCTCCAAAAATACAACCTTGCTTATAAAGAATGGAACTGCAAAAGAAATACATAAAGTATACCATGAATATAACTGTTTAATAGAAATAAAAGAATAACAGAAAAGATTACTTCAAGAGGTGATCAAAACTATGCAGGGTTTGCTGGGTGTGGTGGGTCAGGTCTGTAATCCCAGCACTCGGGAGGCAGAGGCAGGAGGATTGCTGAGTTCCAGCCTTGCCTGGGCTACATAGTGAGCTCAGAGCCAGCCTGTTGTACAAAACTGAGACCTTCTCTCAAAAAAAAAAAAAAAAGTATGCTGGGTTTAAGTTTTTAAAATTATAGGAAAAGACACATTATCATTAATTCTTTTCCAAGTACTATACTCCTCCATACTTCAGAAAAACTTCTCCTTCTGTTCTGCATTCCGACCACTTTCTGAAGCAGCTGTGGAAGTCCTATTTCATGTTGACAAGAGCATCTGTCCTCCATCATGACAGCACTCTGTGTCACACATCACTTCTGGGATGGCCATTTCTTTCAAATAAAATCACATAGTATGTCACCTTCCACATTCCTCACTGGGTCTGGCACCAGACAACTGCTGTCTCTTCCCCGAAGTCAAAATGAGAAAATAAACTTTTAATAGAGTTAAAGCAGCGAGGCAGCCATGCCACTGCAACTGACCACACTCATGAAATATTTTGAGGGAGATGAACAGTAATGTATCTTTTATTGCAATAAATATTTTCACTTAAATCTGTACCATACTTTATTTTTTTTTCCGAGATAGGGTCTCACTTTGTAGTTCAGGCTGGCTCTGAGCTCACTATGTAGCCCAGGCAAGCCTTGAACTCAGCAATCCTCCTGTCTCTGCCTCCCGAGTGCTGGGATGACAGGCATGAGCCACCACGCCTGGCTGTACCATACTTTTTTATCATAATGTATGTATGTTGTTTCTGAACAATATAATATTCATAGAAATTATTGAAAAAACAAGCTTGGATAAAGCTGATTCACATCAACTTCAGGACAGTGAAATCTCTAACTTTACAAAGAGAAAGAAAAAGGGGAGGGAGATGGGGGGGGGTTATAACAAGATAGTAACAGGGTAATGTCCTATGTCTGAAATTTTACTTATGAAAAAGGGGGGGTTAGTTTCTCTTAATCTATATGAGTATTAAGGATACTTCTTAGTTTTAATTTTATTATTTTCTTTATTTCTTCTTTCTCATTTTTGTATATGTTAGCTATTTCAAATTTAAAATGTCAGAAATAAATTAAAACACAGAACTACAGTAAAGTACCTTAAAATGCAGTGAGTGATTACATAAAATAACGTATACTGGCGCTCGCTTTGGCAGCACATATACTAAAATAATGTATACTGAAAAAACTTCAGGGAAAACTGGAGAGCAAATGTCATGGTGTATTTAAAGACTCTGTACTTTACCTGCTACGACTTAATAATTTTGTTTGAAGTTTTTTTTTTTTCCTTACCATGGTTATGGATCACCTTGGTAAGCAGAACAACCAGCCATAATGTCAAAAAGAGGCAAAGAAAACCATCCAGGCTTTTACAATTAAGTCCTTCCTCAAAAAAACCACTCCTTGAGCCTTACCCTGTGGAGTCAACTTTCAGAGAGAAAGCACCAAAAGAGACCACATTTATGTGCTTAAAGAGCCAGGAGCTGACCAGCCCCTAGTTTAATAATTATGTAATGCCAGCTACCATTCCAGAACATTCACAAAAAGCTTAAAAGGGGCTCCCTGTCTTCCTCTGGGATCTGCTCCTCATCCTGCTGCTGTCAAGACAAGCGCTGCCCCAGAGTGAGGAGGGTCAGTCACTTCTATTGCTTCCTGCCTGTGCATCCCAACCCTTCCTGACGCCCCTGCCCTCACGTAGGCCCTAGTCGTACACATGGACACATCCTCCTTCTCACGACTTAATCTTTGGCCTCTCTAGCAAATGATGCTCAGAGCGATCATCCTCAAGCACGTTTAATCACATGTAGCCTTTCCTCAACTCATCTGTTAGTCCACAACATGTGTAAATGTTTCTTAATATTGATAAAACAAAATGCCAAGTCCTGGCCTGGCTTCCAAGGCTGGGGCCTGTTACCAGCTTTGCATGTCTACTTCACTGGGCACTTGTCCTGTGCACACCTCTGCCTATAACTTCTCCCCAGCTAGCTGAAGTTTCTTGAACCTGCCCTGTTTGGTTTATGTTTCTCCCTCTGAAATTCCCTCTCTGTCAACCTTGAAAACAGTACAGTTTCCACCACAGTAAGCGCAGCACAGCACTTCCCTTATGAAGATTTTCCTGATTCCCGCACATACTCATACACACAGAGACACACTTGGTAACAGTGTATAGATTTTTTTCACTGCACCCTGATTTTATGGGTTTAATCATTTCCCAATTGTATCTGATTATAATAATAGAAAGCCATTGGCTTCAAGGATCTATTTTTTTAAATTCATTTCTTCTCAAATTACTTCTATTTTCCACAAGGGTCAATTTGTTTTCTTGGATTGTCTTGCTGGTAGTATTGGTTTTACAAGCATGTCTGGTAATTCTATACTTTACAATTCAATTCACCTTTCATTTTCTAAAATCTTGGGAAAGTGTTACTGCACCCACCCAGGGATTTGACACTGAGCCTCATTCCCCAGCCCTTTTCATTTTGTTTTTCTTCAGACAAATTTTCACTAAATGAAAAAAAACAAACAAACTTAGTTTTCCCTAAGTTGTCCATCCTGGATTCAAACTTGCAATCCTCCTGCCTCAAACTCTCAGACTATGAAATTATAGGTGAGCACCACCATGCCTGGCTTAATAGAATATTTAATTTTACATAACCAGCCTTTTATTTCAGGGAGATGTGGGCCCTCAGTATCTACATTCATGGATCCAAGGAATTGTGGATCAGAACCATGTAAGAAAAAAAAATAATGCATCTGTACTAAATATATACATACTTTTCTTGTCAGTAGTTCCTAAACAATATAGCCTAATAACTCTTCTCATGGTATTAGCTATTAGAAGTAACCCAGAGATTATTAGAAGTATATGGGAAGATGTATGTAAATTGTATGAAAATACTAGGCCATTTTATGACTTTTGATCTAAGAAGGTCCACAAGATGAGTGAGTCCTAGAACCAATCCCAAAGAGATATCAAGGCTGACTCTACAAATGCTGAGCCCACCCTTAGAATCAGAAAGTTATCCAACCCTTTTAGAATCCACCAAATTAACTGATATTGTATAACAATGAAAAATAACCAAATAAATTTTAACATCTGATATATCTAAGAATTTAGGTCAAGAATATTGCAATTCAACATAATTTCATAAACATTATGAAAGTTACAATGTAAACTTCCTCCATCTTTGTACCAACATCACACAGCACAGTGCTTAACTCATATTAGGTATCTTCACACAGCTGTGTAACAAATGCAACATTAACAGAACTGCCCTAAGCAATCTTGCTTTGTTCTGATAATAACCCTAACTAGAATAGTGTTCTAACCTAGATTCCATTTTAATTGGAAAATAAGAGTACAGAAGCATTTTGGTAGACAGGTTCTATTTGTGTTGTTAAGGGATACATTTTCCATAGGTAAAGCTTTGGGACTGGGCAGGGATGAGAAGAGGTTGTTGAAGAATGATCCCTTTGAGGGGCTGAAAAGTGATGTGGGAAACTGCAGCCTTGGGAAAAGGAGCGAACCACAAACCCTAAACATGTTCACCTGAGATCCTGAGCACCTCCCCTTTTTCACCAGAAGACCCCACAGAAGCAATCATTAGTATGACCCTCATACCATCGTCTTTCCACATTTCCACCTACTGACAAGACTAGCTTTTGTTGAACGTCATCTATATGAAATCATTCTGAGGAAAGGAATTGCAATGAAAAATAAAAAGATTCTTTAATTGAGAAAAGAGTGAAGATAAACAGAAAACTATAAGAAAGTATGATAAATCCTCCTATAGGCCAATGACCAAGTGCTACAAGAACATAAAGATGAACATATGCTCAGAGTAAGAAATTAGGACAGTTTTCCCCCAGAAGTAACGTTTTTCTGAAATATGAAAGATTAATATATGTTATTCAGGGAAGAAAGGACAGGAGCATCCTGCAAGGTACTTAGTATAACTGGATCATCTGGGTGATAAAGGTCTTTGAGACCTAAGGCAGCAGAAACAAGCAGGAAAACTGTAAGGGAGCTTATGTCCCTCACGAGAGGGGGTGAACTTGGCCAGGGGACAAAAAGAATAGCAATAAAAGGGGCTGAGACTGAGATGCATAAAGATCTGATTTGCATTTGAGACAGTGTGCAAAATGTATTAACAGATTGCTATGGTTTCAGTCTGGAAAGTCTCCCAGAATCCATGCATTGAAGACTCGATTCCCAGCCCACAGTGCTACTGGGAAGTGGTGGCACGTTTAGGAGAAAATGTCCAATGGAAGGAACTTAGGACAGTGGTGGCTTGCTGTGGAAGGGCGTAGGGGGACCAGGTCTCTCTCTGCTTCTCTCTTTGTCCCCTGGTTGACATGAGGTAAATAGTCCTCCTCTGCCATCACGCCACTGCCACGTTGTAGTGTGCAGCCACGGGACCCAAGCAACAGCGCCAAATGTGAGATGTCAGAAACCACAAGCCAAAATAAACCTTTCTTTCTTTTAAAGTTGATTTATCTCAGGTATTTATTATAGTAATGAAGATTAGTAGATGAAAATAGTCAGAAACCACATGCTGGGAGCTTAGGTAGGAAAAGAAGAAGGCGGCTACAGACTAAATAGTAGCAGTGCAATAAAGAGAAGTGAACAGAACCGATCTGAAAGATAGGTCTGTGGCAGAATCCATAAATAGCATTTTTTAAGTCCGGAAGGTCTTAAGAATGTTCTCCAGAGTTCTGACCTCTCTCCTCCCCTTCTCCCCCATCCCAACTCGTCACACTTCCCAAGCTTGAGATGTTCTAATGGGTGACCTCTGCAGGGCACCTGCAGTCAAACCAGCGCTAGTTCTTGGATCTTGAGATCCTTCAGAGGAGTTGAAGGAAGGTGAGGGAAAAAGGGCTGTTACCTCAGAGAATGGGTACCTTTTATGAATTCATCCCCAAAACAAGTCAAAGTGTCTGCTCTTGATTTATTCTACAGATGGGTCACACAGTCCCTATTGAAATCACTGCTTGTATGTGCACACACACCCCTCCAAAGAACAAATACAGATTCTCAAACATGTGCAGCTCATTAAATGGCACAGAACAACATAAACATTTTAATTGTCTCATTTATAAGACACCTATCATATACAATGGAGTCAGTGTTTTATTTCATACTTCTCAGTTTTCAAATTATACTTCCTTAATCTTAGCAGAAATTTAAAAAAATGTCTGTTGCTGAACTATCACACTTCTTCATGATCATTTCAGGATAGTCCAATATTCTCACGCAAAGCTTAGAGAGTATAGAGAGAGTCTTGCTTAAATTTTTAAAGATCCTCATCATTCTCTGTTTCAGGAATTATTTTATTGCCTAGCTATTTGTTTTCAAGTACTGGGAATTGAAACAAGGGCCTTCACATTAAACAACATCTTCTTCACTCTTTTAATATTCTTTACTGAGTTGGAGTTTCACTAAGTCATTAAATTTCCTAGTTGGAGCTTAAATTTGTAATCTTCCAACCTCCGCCTTTCAGAGTGCTGGGACTATAGCATGCACCACCATTCCTGGCTAGAAAAAATATTTATTGTCTTATTGTTTCAGATGCTCTATATGCTGTGTTCTTCTAGGGAATTAAAAGAAACTGCTCAGCAGCAGAACAATATGATGAAAAAGACTCTGGTTTAAGTAAGACCTTGACTCAAAAAAGCTCACTAACTGCCCAATTCTGAACAAATCTCTTAATTTCTCTGAGCCTTAGTTGTCTCCTCAGGAAAAAGATGGCTAACATAGGTTCTCACAATCAATTTACATTGTGTGTCCAAGTACACAAAAGTTGCTGATGCGTATTTGCTTAAAAACATCTTGTGTTTATTTTTATCTAAAATCAGAAATCATCTAATGAACCATTAATTTTTGCAAATGAAGATAATGAAGCACAGAAAAGGAAAGATTTGCCCAGTCCCACAAAGTAACAGCATTTAGAACAGATGCCAATTTCCTGGTGCTTGCTCTGGGCTCCTTCCATTGTACAGTGATTTCTAGAGTGAGCTTGGAGTGTATATTTAAGGGGATGGAAGCCATTCACTATAGAATCTATACCCCAAGGACATACCTCCCCATGTCTAGGATAACGCCAGTTCTTTTCAGTGTCCATGTGGTTTTGTCTTGGATGGAAAAGTCTTTTTCCAGCACCACCTATCTTATTATCTTGTTTTGAAAGGGTAATCTGTCAGACACATCAAACATTAAAGGCAGTGGGAACATTCTGAGGTTTGCAGTGTGTATATTTTTCTCACCAATTAAATCTTCACTCCTCAACTATCAGACAAAAGGGAGAAAAACTATTCCGTTTTTCCCATAGGAGGGGAAAAGCTTTTAAAAGAGTTGGCAGAATCTAGTATTCAAAACAAAAAAATACAACTTTCAAGCAACATCAGATGAGAAAAGCAAATGAACGTATGTACCCAGGATAAAGTTTATCTCTCTAGGGCTAAAATATTGCTGCTTTGTAATTCTAAGCTATTATTGTTAGAGCCAAATGATAACTAACAATTTTATGAACACAATTTAATATGTCAGCCACTAGAATTAAGAAAATATAGGGAAAGTTTTAAACTGATCTCATCAAATAACAACCAAAAATGGCATTGATAACCATAATTTTTCTCTATGGCAGAGAAAATGATTGGTATGTAAGACTTCTTTACACATAACTGATGTGTATGGTTAGAGTAAATAACCAAGAATGGTATAATCACATAGGAAGTAATAAAAAATGCCATAAGCCTGGGCTCCTAAGTCTCCCAATAGCACCTCAAACTCAATATATTACAATTTGAATTCTTTTTTGTTTTGTTTTTCTTTAATTCCGGTGTTGAGGATTGAATTCGGGACCTTGCACTTGCAAAGCACCACTGAATTAAATCCCTGACCCTGCAATTTGAATTTTGTATCTCTCTCCCCAATTTATTCTCATGATAGTATTCCTAATCGTAACAAAGGTATCATAAATTTCTGAAGACATTAACCTCTTTTATTTTTATTATTGTCATTTGTTTGTTTTTTGAGAAAGGGGCCCTCTATGTAGCTAGTGGTGGCCTGAGACTTGTGCTGCTTCTCTTGCTTCAGCCTCCACAGTACTGAGATTACAGACGTGCACCACCATACCCAGCTATGAACTCCTTTTCTCCAATATTCTCTTTTCCTTTTCTCCCAAATGGCTTTTTTTTTTTTTTTTTTTTTTTTGAGACAGGGTCTCGCTTTGTAGTTCAGGCTGACTCTGAGCTCACTATGTAGCCCAGGCAAGCCTCGAACTTAGCAATCCTCCTGTCTCTGCCTCCCGAGTGCTGGGATGACAGGCGTGAGCCACCACGCCCGGCACTGTGGTATGTGGTATTTATTGTTGGTGGGCATGAGTCTCCATGCCCAGCATTGTATGTGGTTACCGGGGATCGAACTCAGGACCTTGAGCTTGCGAGGCAGGTGCCGGAACCACTGAGCTAACCCTCCGGCCCTCCCAAATGGATTTTTGAAGCCCCTGAAACAGTACTGGGGATGTAGCTCAGTGGTAGAGTGCTTGCAAAGCATGCACAAGGCCTACAGTTACATCCTCATCCCACAATAAATATATACATACATACATACATATATACATACATACATATATACATAAATACATAAATGAAAAACACCTGAAATGCCTCTGGAATTCAAGGCTGCCATATTAATTCTGGTTTTCATTATTTGTTGAGCTATTAGCTATTGTACTTTAACAAATTGGTCACTTAGAGCCTACTTGTATCTGCCTCCATCATGTTTCTTGTGACTAGTCAAAACGATCATGGTATGGTTAACATGTTACGGTTAACAAGGCTGATGAGGCTTTAAACTCTTTGTAGCTTCCTGCTTCCTAATAAGTCAAGTAAGTCTGATCAGGCAGACTGCTCACCAGCTCATCTCAGCCTGCTTTCCAGCCTTCACTCATGGCTGCTCACATTATGACCATATCATTCAAGCCTTGTCATCCCAGAGCCCTTACTATTTTCTTCCAAAAAACATCCTTTTTCTACTTCTAAGACTTCATTTACACTTATAAACAGTCTTCCAGGTAATTTTCTTCTTAATCTGAAGGATATTAAATCTCATATTAAATCTTAATGTAATTTACAAATTATTTTTATTAATTCCTCAAAACTTGGTTAGGTCATCCTTTGAATTTCTATACTGCAGTTTTTTTTGTTTTTGTTTTTGTTTTTGAGACAGGGTCTCGCTTTGTAGTTCAGGCTAGCTCTGAGCTCACTATGTAGCCCAGGCAAGCCTTGAACTCAGCAATCCTCCTGTCTCTGCCCCGCCCCATGCTGGGATTACAGGTGTGAGCCACCACACCCAGCACTGGGGTATGTGGTGCTAATTGCTGGTTGATTGCTGGTGGGCATGAATCTCCATGCCCAGCATTGTATGTGGTTACCGGGGATTGAACTCAGGACCTTGCACTTGCGAGGCAGGCACCGGAACCATTGAGCTAACCTAACCCTCCAGCCCACTATACTGCAGTTTTAAAAGTTCTTATTACTGACTGTCCCATTATATTATGGTTATTTTTTACTAAGAGACTCTTTATAAAATTTTCAATTATACACACACACACACACACACACACACATATATATATATATGCGCTAGAAAAGTTTTTAATAGATTAGGCTTTATTCTCCTAATATAACATTTGACACAATATGAGTAGCTCGTGCCTGTAATCCCAGCACACACAAGAGGCAGAGGTAGGAGGGTTGCTAAGTTTGAGGCTTGCCTGGGCAAAAAAAAAAAAAAAAAACTACACCATGGGAAAAAGGTGTACTAATGAATATGTAAATTATAAATGAAAATAAAATTACATAAGAACACTGTTTCCATAATCTCTGTCAATAGCAGATTGAGCAGGCAATATAATTATGCACAAGATATACTGAACTTGGTACTCAAAACAGCTTACAAAAAATCATACACATCAAAAGCAGTAAGCACTTTTCAAAAACTAGAACCTGGGAGACATTTGCATGGAAATGACTGAGAGGCTAGAGTCAGAGCAGGAGGCAATGCTGCTTAAAGAGTCAATGTTCCCTGGTAGCCAAGGAGGTAGAATGTGCTTTCTAACATGGGGATGCGTTTTACCAGGAGCAAGGATCATATTATCATTATTCCTGGCTTGTTTGGGGCCTTTAAACATCTCTAAATGTGTGGTCAAATTTTCCAGAATTTGAAAGTATGCCTCAAAAGTAGAGAAGTAGTTGAAACAGAATTATGGGATTGAGATTACCATCTAGACAACCTGAATTTAAATTCCTCCTCTGGATCCGTGACCAACCTTAATTTTGTCACTAGAAGTCCAATATGCTATCCAGTGCACCACAGAGCCACCTGGCCAACCTTAATTTTGATCTTCATATCATTCTGTTCTAAGATGGCATAGGTCTTCTTCACAAAGCTTTGAGAATTAAAGTGAAGACACTGGCTGGCTTGGAATAATCCTCTGTTGAATTTTTTTCCTATTATTTGATAATTCTGTTGATTTAGTTATTCCTTTAGTTCACAATGAGAATAAAGCACCTACTACATCTCATCAAAAGTCTTTCCCACCACTACTGTGACCTACAATTTTGCTACCTAATTTCCAGAGCTTTGGTTCCTTTGACCTCACAAAAAATCTATATATGCCTCAGAGAAAAGAGTAGAAAACTTAAACACAACTGATCCCTCTCCCCTCTCTCTTTATTGTCTTAGGGTTATTGCCATATCTTGTCCTAAATGGGAAATACTCATTTGCTACAAAAATCAAATCCTAAGCATCCTTACAGAGATTTTGCTGATGCAATCAGCAAAATAACTATTACAAAATTTGCTTGAGAGGTACAGCAAAATCTAGTAAATGTTAAATTAAGGAATCTGGTGAAATTTGTAGAATAGCTGGGGGAAGCAGGGTGTAAATACTGGGAGAAATACAATGACAACATATTTATTACAGATACTTAAAAATTGAAGGTAAATTAGGGCAAAGTTCAGGTAGATGAAGCAAACTTAAAGAGGGAATTTACTTTGTCTGAGCAGATAATATAGATAACAGCAAGAGGTATTTAAATATGCATGTTACACTTCATGATATATCCAGGCATTGCTGCAGCAATCAGATACCTATGTAATTTGGGTTTCAGGAAGTAAACAGTATTAACTGTGACTCATGACAGGATTGTTTTCATCCAATCATCTCAGTTTGACAGTTGCATATAGCATGTATTAACACCTGCCTCTTGTGGATATTGACAAGTGTTTTCAACAATATTTTGAGCCACAGAAAGCTAGAAGCAAATAAAAAATGAGGTATCATGGTTATCAGACACGACCATTAGTTTTTTTATAATCATTGATTCATCAGGACCTTTTAACATATCTATTTAAAAATGAATTGATATTACTCAGCCAAATGAAAACTTTTCAGACACTGTGGCTCTTCCATGAATTTAACCTGAGCACAAAAAGGTTTCACAAAGGCTAATCTCTCCCAAAGACCCTGAGGTCTGGTTTTATGCCCAGGATCAATGACCTCTGTATTGTTGAAACCACCAAGATACTTCTTAATGCCCACACTATTGGACAAGGCTGCTGACCACCACTCTCTTTCTTTTAGCCATTCCTTTTAGTAGCAGGATCATAGGCAGATTATTTGTCTTTACCTCAATTTTCCAAAATGTAACCATTTTCTTTTTGTGACCACCAAGGTATCACATTTTTTCTGATTTTGGGATGTCTGATTTCAAGTTATTTCTCTACCAACCCCACTGGTTTGCTCCTATGTTAGTTTCTATTATAGCCAAATCAACCCACAGAGAGAAAAGCATCCCATTGTTCTGGGCCCACAAGGAGGCAGCAGATTGTGGCAGGGCATGTGGCATGGGGGAACAAAACCACGCAGCTCATGGCCAGAAAGAAAGAAGAAAGATGGGCGCAGTCCCAGTGTCTCCTTCGGGGGCACTCCCCCTCTCTTATTTTTTTTGTCTACTGAGAAATGTTTTCCTCTAAAGGAATGTTGTTATTTTTCACTGTACAGCCTCAAATCTAAACAAAGGCAACATTAAAGAGTTATGGGAGACAAACCTACTAGGATCTTTCAATAAGAGTACTAGGATTCAGCATGGTATTGACTCCATTGATTTTTCAGTTTTCAAACAAGAATTGCTGATTGTGGGGAAGATGCCTCCATTTGGAAAGAAAAATCCACCTTTTTATAATCAGACTAATTGATGAAAAGAGAAGTGACATAACTTTTTAAACTAAAAACTTTAACCTTGCAAACATAATTTTCCACATTAGGATCAGAGACGTCAGCTTGGGAGGGGCATAAGTTCTGACAGACTCTCCAAAGGAGACAGATGATGGAGCATCTGAAAGATTGCAATTTTTTTTTTTTTGAGACAGGGTCTCGCTTTGTAAAGACTACACTTTTAATGTATATTTTTGTATTTGCAAAATGTTTCAGAATAACTCCACCTGAGAAGCACATAGCCAGATAACCACGACCGGCACAATTTTCAAAAATTTGAAACAGAAACAGAGATCCCCCTGTCCTCTTACAATAGCAGACTGCAAGTGGCTACAGATTAGAAATTGTTCAGCCTGAAATTTTGTTTTTCTGCATGAGTCAGAGTCCAGGTCTACCCATCGGATGAGTGCTGCTCAGCAGCTGCCAAATGAGATAAAGCAGTGCCCGGTGGTGACAATTCCTCTAGATTATTCAGGTCAGAGTTTTCCTGTAACCCTGGAAAATCAGAAAGAATATGCCCTAAATTATTTAAGAAACTAGTAACATCTTCCTTAGCTGCTGAGCTGAGCTACCAAGGGACTAGTGCTCCATAGGAAAGGGAGGAGATTTAACTCACATTTGGTTGGGTTGAGGTCAAGGAAAGAGAGTGACTGGAAATTTTATGGAGAAGCTGTAGTTCAGTGTAAGTCTTTATGGAGTTAAGCACCTATTCATTTATGGGGAGAGAAAGAAAGAAAAAAAGAGGGCAGACTGCTGTAACAGGTGAAAAATGTTTGCCATGTCTTCGATTTGTATCATTCTCCTCACTGAAGACATATTTTTTACTTCACTTCTCCCCATGCTGATACTGCCAAGGAAGCCTCTTTCGGTGACCACTGCTTGACACTTCGGTCACTGGCATACACTACCCACTCTCCAATCTACGGCTTCAGTTTCTAGAGTTTCAGTTACTTGAAGTCAATCCAAATCGGAAAATATGAAATGGAAAATTCCAGAAATACCAATTTGTAGCTTTTTAAATAACTGTAATCAGAGCATATAGTCCTAATTGTTCTATTATTTTTAATTGCTTACTGTACTCATCAATTAAATTTTATTACAGTACACATGCGTGCACAGGAGAAACCACAGCACATACAGGGATCAACACTATCTGCAGATGCAGATGTTTTCCAGCGGTCCTGAACAGATTTCCTGAAGACTGCAGGCCCACAGGAATGGACTTGTGGGGACCCTTCCTCAGGGTGGTCCTGCTACACAATCCCCAGCACACAGGTACCAGCTGGGGATCCGGGTGTTGCTCAATGACACCGCAAATCAACAAGAAACAAAGCAGCCTGTTCTTCCTCTTGACAGTTTCTCTTTAGTCAAAAGACAGGAAGACCTGAGCCAGTAGAGCAAAGCCACAGGCAGATGACTCAGTGGAAATCTGGCCTGTTTGCTAATAAAGTCTGCAGCACCCAGATCAAACAGGCAGAAGTCAAGAGCTCCTCCCACCTTGGGTCCTGACTCACACCAGCAAGGCCCTATGGCATTTTGCCTTGGAAGTCGAGTATCAGGAGACTCATGACCTAGATCTGGGGAGAGGTTTGCTTGCTGGCGGCAATGTTTGCTTTTCAGTTCTTAAGTGTTTGTTTGATGACTGTAAGATGAGAAGTCAATATTAAGTATTAGGAAGAAACAAAGTTTAAAACAGGAGAAAAACAATCACCATAATCTCACCCAGAAGCATTTATGGTTAACACTTCTTCTTTTTTTTTTCCTGACCAGAGTCCCACAGTCTCAATACACAGGCTGAACCATTTAACTAAATGACGTGGTCAGTCTTGTGCCTCAGGAGAGGCTCAGCAGCACCCCTGGCTTCCACCTCCTGGACACCACTAGTACTTCCTTCCCTGGCCCAGGTGGGACAAGCGTGTCTGACACATTGTCAAAGATCCACTGCAGGTAACATCGCCCTGGGTAAGGACCACTGCTTAAATAATATGTTTTGTAAAACAGGGCACTGTTTTGAGATTTATATACAGGGAAATTTTAGAAAGTTCCACAGGGAGAACCCCGTTTCAAGTAGAAGATTTCCCAGTGAAGTGGTGGTCAGATCTGCATAACTGTCTTTCTTTTTCTGTGATTTTGTACTGTAATCACATAGAGAGGAAACAACACAAGTGTCTTCGTCTATGACTCTTGAATTTCAAGCCAACAGCAATATGACATATTCCTTGCTCCTCCTGCCTGTCCTTAACCAATAATGGCCAGTTGCCTAGGTAATGATACTGTCTGGTTTTCTGAGAAGAAATCTGCTCTTCTTAATTTACAATCCTGTGCAGTGTATCTCAAGAAATTCCCAGAAGTTCTAATCTTTCAGAACGTACCATCTCTTTTTCTTCTGCTTAACTTTCTGTCTTTTGTGAGCAATAACTCAGAAGCCGGGGTACATTTTTCTTCATGCTTTTGTTCTGACCCACTAGTCTAAATGCAGGAGTCCTTACTACCCTATTTAGGTGGGGAATTTTCCAGGCCCTTTAGTAAATACTTTTGTAAGTGTGTATCAGACCACGCCATCTTGTTTAAAATCTTCCTGTGGTGGAATTAGACCAGTGGAGCCTCCTCCTGTACACTGGACCCCCCTATTTCAACACAGGGCCTGTGAAAATACTCACTTTTTCATAAAATAAATAAATGAAAGACTAATAAAAAGAAAGAAACAAAAACCCTCCCATGGCTTTCCATTTCACTTAAATTACAAATTCCCTGCCGCGGCCCATAGTCCTATGTCTTAAAACCTCCCCACCCACCCTGTCCATTGGCACTGGGCTTACAATTGTTCACAAATATTTGAAACTCTACTCACTTGACATTGCCTAATATGTTCTTCCTCTATGTTCCTGTGCCTCACTCCTCCTTACTATTTAGGTTTCACTTCAGAAGTCTGTTCTTCAAGGATGGCTCCATCCTGTTAATGTAGCCATGCCTACCTGCACCTAAGTCACTCTGGAACACATTACCCAGTTTCGTGGCCCTCATAGTATTTGCTTTTATCTCAATTGAAATATCACGTTTGCTCGTTTACCTTTAATTATCCTTCTTTGTCCTTTCCCCATTAAAATGTCTGTTTTCTTCACTCTTCTATTCCTACTCCCCACAATAATAACAGAAAATACTGCACTGTTATCCCCAAAATATTTTTGAATGAATGAAAATCCAACAGAACACCTCTGCTAATAGAATTTAGGGTCCGTGGCAACTCTCCCTAGTAAACTTCATCCTTCCTATTCAAATTGGTTTTTCATCTCCTGCACTATCTTTATTATGCTACATGATATGACAGGCAGCCCTACCAAAGTGCCAAAGTGTTCATTTTGTGACCCTGATTTCATCAGTCATGCCCTCTGTGACTCTGTATGAGTCACTTAGATTTCATAAAATTCCCCAGTTTTGGGAGATGTACTCTTTGTTTTTTTACATTTCAGTCATAGATTTGTTTACATGAGTAATATCTTCTAGTTCCTGATCTCAAAGTCTGAAGGACCCAAGGAAGCAGAGCTACTGGGTGCACTCACTCATTTACATTAGGATTACTATCACCATATGCATCACCCAGATGTCATGAGAGCAAAGGAGATAATATCTGTAATTTAAAATTAAGAAACATCAGTCATATACATAACAAACAAATCTGTTGATTTCCTATGAATCCAATATGTTGTTTTATATATATATATATCTTTTATTAGTAGTAAGCATAGTATAGAAGTTCATAACTTATGTTTTTCTTGTAAATCAAAAATTGCTTAAAGCATTTATCCAAAGAATCTGTTTAACAAGTCAAGAATATTTAGGAACAATGAGTAAATTTCAGGAATTTTCTTTATTCTCTGCAGGCTAATTTGTCCTCATTGAACTTGTAGTGTTAGTGAGAAAGGCCCCCATAAATCATTACATAAACCCTTTATTTTATATATCACGAGTCACATGACCAAGTTGGATATCAAAGTCGGTCACACTTAAGAGTGGTGATGCAGCCTAAGACCCAGTCCCTCACTTCCCCTACAGGGATTTTTTTGTCACTCCTGCTTCTCAAGCACTTTTATTCTATTGCCCTCCTCTTCCAACCTTCAGGATGGAAACTAGGAAGGGAGAGTAAAATGCCAAGATCAAGACTGCACCATGAAAAAAACATAGTTTTGTCACACTTCCAACTAACTCTGGGGCTTTAAATGAGCAATAACCACTCTCATGGAAAGTATAGAAATATGCACCTGGAAAAAATTCAGGTCAGCATGGCCAACATTTAAAAATCTTGGCTAATATGGACACTGATCCTCAGGAAAGTTCAGCAAACTAGAACAATCCTGGATGCAGAAGTAGCCTGGGAAGAAAATTAATTTTAAATTTAAAAAGTATTTTAAATAGAAAAGAGCTACTCTTAATTAGTCAGCAACAAATGATCACAGCTGAGGGAAGATGAAGATCAAAGAAAAACAATATCCAATTCCACAGATCAGTCAGTTCTCATGATAGAAAGAATAGAAGCTGATGCTGATAACATGTCAAGACTGTGAAGAAGTGGGAGTCGAGAGCGCACGTGCTGTGGATAATGAAGAAATGCTATGTAAGATGCTTTCTAGCCAATTTGAAAATGCAGACCAATCGTAACCAAGTTTTTAAAGGATTTCCATTTGCAGAACTTATAATCTAAAAGTGTCTACTGAAATGTCTAATGAAACTTCTGATTCTTTGTACCCCTCAGCTCCTACCAAACCCATTTTCTCCTCTTTCACCATGTCAGTAAAGGACACCAGTAACCTAGTCACTCAAGACAAAAGTCCAGGTCATCCTCTTTCTGTCCTCACACAATGCTAGGCCATTCATCAACACATCCAATCAATTCTCCTTTCAACATATCCACCAAATCTTAACTAGTTCAATCAGTCTCCCTGCCTCAGTACATTTTCTGTTACCATAACAAAATGCCCAAGATCGGGTAACTTGTGTAGAAAAGTTTATTTTGCCTCACAGTTTAAGACACTGGGAAGTCCAAGAGCAAGGTTTGTGGATTCTGTGCCATTTTAACTCATAGCAGGAAGTGGAAAGGCAGCTGGTGTGTAAGAAAAGGAAAAAGCCCAAGGGACAGACTTACTTATAACAACACACTCCTGAAATGACTAACCCACTCCCACATAGACCAACCCACGCTTGTGAAATCTACCGACGACATGTGCCAGGATCAACCAGATAACACTTGCATGATAACATATGTATTCGCGTGAAAATATAGCCACTCACACTTAAAATTCAGTTAATTTGTTTTGAAACAGCTATGGAGATGTTCTCATACCTAGACACTGTCAACTGCACCAAAAAGATAAGTTGCAAAAAGATGAATTAGATGGCTCTATATAGAATTGGTTGCATGATTTCTTTTTTTTTTTTTTTTTTGCTTTTTGAGACAGGGTCTCGCTTTATAGTTCAGGCTGGCCCTGAGCTCACTATGGTGCCCAGGCAAGCCACCGCAAACTCAGCAATCCTCCTGTCTCTGCCTCCCGAGTGCTGGGATGACAGGCATGAGCCACCACGTCCAGAACTGTGGTATGCGGTGTTGATTGTTGGTGGGCGTGTCTCCACACCCAGCATTATATGTGGTTACCGGGGATCAAACTCAGGACCCTGCGCTTGCGAGGCAGACGCTGGAACCACTGAGCTAACCCTCCGGCCCGGTTGCATGATTTCTAATCATTATATGTCCAAGGCCCAAAAAATCCAATTACCTTTAGACAAAATGCTAGATGGTAGTGACTACAGTAGTTTCTATGTGCTGAATTGGCCACCTCTCACTTGTTCATATAGCAGATAAATTTAAAAGATGCCTTTAAAATGTCCAAGCTGAAGGGAAAATATATCAACAGAAGTACAGGCAAGGCTGATAAAGCATGGGCCCACTTCCACAGTGCAATTTTACTTTCTCTTCTATTTTTTGCTTTTCTTTATTTATCCTTTCAAAATATAGCAGTAAAGAAAAATAGAGAATCTACACCTGGAGTATTTCACAAATAAGTGTTTTTTAAATAGACTTAAAATTAGACACTTAACTTTACATTCTTTTTTTTTTCACAGTAGGATGGTTAAAATGGAAAAATAAGGGCTGGAGGGTTAGCTCAGTGGTTCCGGTGCCTGCCTCGCAAGCGCAAGGACCTGAGTTCGATCCCCGGTAACCACATATAATGCTGGGCCTGGAGACATGCCCACCAACAATCAACACCGCATACCACAATGCCAGACGTAGTGGCTCACGCCTGTAATCCCAGCACTCGGGAGGCAGAGACAGGAGGATTGCTGAGTTTGCAGTGGCTTGCCTGGGCACCATAGTGAGCTCAGGGCCAGCCTGAACAACAAAGCGAGACCCTGTCTGCAAAAAGCAAAAAAAAAAAAAAAAGGAAAAATAAATATGAGCAAGCAACTGATACATGAATACACTCGATTATACTTTGTATCTTTGGACTTTATACTTACATTTACAAATACACAAAGTTAAGAAAATACACTAAGTTGAACCTTACGAGCACATCCAGTAATGTTAAGAACCATTTGAATGTATAAGTATATATACTACACTTGATCTTAGCCAAAAGGCCGAGAAGCGATTATAAGTATATATAAATATAATATTTAGGTTTTAAAATAAATCTTCAGCAAGGCATAGTAGCACATGCCTGTAATCCCAGCACTCAGGAGACTGAGGAAGAAGGACCACTGTGAGTTCAAGGCCAGCCTGGGCTAAACAGTAAAATCAAGCCCACCCTGAATACACAGAAAGACCCTGTCTCAAAAAATAGTTAATTAAATTTTTAAAATAAATCTTCATTTTACATAGCTAGCAAATAAAGACCACTGAGATGTTGTGAACATGATCCTTTTTAAAACATGTTAAACAGTTTAGCCTTCTAAATCTAAAAAGAATCAATATAATATGTTTACATCTAATTATTATCATACCATGAAACAAACATCACAGGTGGGTGGGTGGGTAGGGAATTGGTTTTACAAATACCAAAGGTCCGATGTAATACTCTCTTCTTACCTGTGACGTATTCTCTGGTTCTAAATGTTCACTACACCATCTGATGTAGTGCAAACACTGCCCAACATTAACAAGTTGTACAGAACCAGAGTATTCTGCCTTAATACAAGACACAAACAAAGATCTGCACCGCAGTCCCCAAATAAAATGCTTCTTCCCCACCCCGCTCCACACTGAATCCATAACAAGATCAGAGATTCCATCCGTCTCTTCCAGGCTTTAATTTCATCCCTCTTAGTTTTAACGGGCCTCTGGTACTTGGGAGTCTGGTGAGATTCCTTCACAGTCTGCATCTTCCAGGTGCACAGAATGCTCAGGGGAGGCAAGTGTAAACCTGTCCCAAGCCCAGAAGCCCGGCAGCTGTGGGCCACTGAAGCCTCTTCCTTCTGTGGAAGGGCTCCAGTATACAGGCACTGATCTTGGAGAACTTCAGCTCCTTCGCCCTGATAAAGATTGGGTTGTTACAGTAGGCCAGAAATGTTGCTCATGAGTGTGACCAAGTCCCCAGACAAATGACATAGCAAGACTGTGGTACAGCACCCGTGGTCTCAGGCTGTTGTAACACATTACCTCTTACTAGGTGTCTTAAAACAACAGAAATTCTACTACCAGAGTTCAGAGTTGCTAGAAGTCTGAAATCAAGGTGTTAATAGCCCTAGACAGGCATCTCTTAACATTGTGAGGATTTGTTCCAGGGCCACCTGTGGATATCAGAAATCTGTGCATGCTCGAGGTCCTTGATACAATGGAGCAATATTTGCACATACACTCTGCACATCCTCTGCTGTACTTTAAATCATCTCTAGTTTACTTATAATACATGTCAGTGTTACATAAGTAGTTGTTACACTGGATGTTTAGGAAACAATTACAAGAAAAGTCAGTATGTATCCAGTCCAGACCCATGCTGAACACACAGATACAGAAGGCCAGCTTCACTCTGTCTGAAAGCTCTAGGAGATAATCCAGGCCATCTTCTCTCCAAGGCTGTGGTGTTGCTGGCCATCTTTGGCATTCCTTAGCTGCTAAATTCATTGCTCCAATCTCTGCCTCCATCATCAGATGGCTTGTTCTGTGTGTGTCTGCTTTTCTTCTCTATGTACAAGGACTCCAGTCATACTGGACTAAAGCCCTAATCCACTATGACATCCCTGTATTGTAATTATATTTGTAAAAACTTTACTTCCAAATATGGTCATGCTTCCAAGTACTGGTGAGTATGTCTGTAACCTGTCTTTTGGAGGAACACAATTCAGCCAAGAACCTGAAATGGCTCAAAGAAGTAACTACAAGATCATAGTGCTTTGCCCCTTCCAACCAAGCTCTCCTCAAAGGTCTGCTCAGGAAATCAGTCGGGGAGGCTGGTTCTTGCCTCCATCTGCTTCCTGGAGTTCCAGGAACTTCAAGGGGCAGGTGACTGACTACCCAGTAACACACTGAGTCATGGGATCATAGTGACCAAGCCCGGACTCAATAAAATTATTCTGTTGTTGTTTGTTTTTGTATTTTATTTCCCATAAACTATTTCGGTTCAGATAGCCACATCTCAAGGCACACAACACCCATAAGAAAGCTAGGGCTTTTGGTTTTTAGGGCCCACTCTTCAATTTTCCCATTATTTCAGCAAGTTACCACAAATGTAATGTTTTTAAAAAGAACTCAAGGGCCGGAGGGTTAGCTCAGTGGTTCCGGCGCCTGCCTTGTAAGCGCAAGGTCCTGAGTTCAATCCCCGGTAACCATATACAATGCTGGGCGTGGAGACTCACGCCCACCAGCCATCAATACCACATACCACAGTGCCGGGCGTGGTGGCTCACGCCTGTCATCCCAGCACTCGGGAGGCAGAGACGGAGGATTGCTGAGTTCGAGGCTTGCCTGGACTACATAGTGAACTCAGAGCCAGCCTGAACTACAAAGCGAGACCCTATCTCAAAAAAAAAAGAATTCAAATGGATGTGAACATTTGTGAGGGGAGGGTGAGGAAAATGCCTTGCATTTTCTCATGAATTCTGGTTAATGTCCTGCCTTTGTTTAAAAGGCAACATGGGTAAAACTTATTAAAGAAGACAAGATAAAAATCCTCTCAGTGAAATATAATTTCTGACGATCTTCCTTGTTCTGGAGTAGACAAAATAAATATAGTAAAAATGGCCATATTTTAAGGCTGATACACAGATTTAGTGCAATCCCATAAAATACCAATAGGATTCCTAACAGAGCAAGGAAAAACAATCCTTAAATTAATAAAGAACCAGAAGAAAAAAAATAGCAAAAGCAATTCTGAGTAACAGGAGCAAAGCAGGTGGCATCACAATCCTGAATCTGAAGTTATACTACAAAGCTACAGTGATAAAAACAGCAAGGGACTGACATAAAAATGGACATGTGGATCAGGAGAACAGAATAGATGATGCAGAAATAGGCACCAGCGCAATCAGCTATTTGATCTTTGTTAAAGAAGCTAATAGTATACACTGGAGGAAAGCAGCCTCTTTAATAAATGGTGCTGGGATAGTGCCTACCCACATACAGAAGATTGAATCTAGACCCATATCTCTCACCAGGTACTAGACTAAAATTCAAATGGATCAAAGATCCAAGTGTTCAAACAAACAATCTGTTCAAAGATAAAACAGGTAAAACTATGCCGGACATGATGGCTCACGCCTGTCATCCCAGCACTCGGGAGGCAGAGGCAGGAGGATTGCTGAGTTCCTGGCAGCTTGCCTGGACACCATAGTGAGCTCAGGGCCAGCCTGAACTACAAAGCGAGACCCTGTCTCCAAAAAAAAGCAAAAAAAACAGGTAAAACTTGTGAAGATATTGGAATAGGCAAGGATTTTTCTGAATGGAATCCCAATGACACAAGAAGTAGTATAAAGAAACCCAAAATATAAAGAGCAAAATAAAAGATAGAAAATAGGAAGTAGAAAGAAGCAGTAAATATCTTTTTTTTTTCAAATGGTAAAAGGATCAAGAGATGGAAGGAAGAAGGAAAGAGGTTGAAAAAAGAATTGAAATGTGTTATGTACATGTTCCATTTCCCTACAAGTAATGTAATCATTATGTAGTACAAACATGTATTCATAAAAAAGTAAAACTAAAACAATTTTGATTATCACCCCTTTGATAGAAATATATGACTGTATACTAATAGGTCTTGCAAGCTCTTGCACACATAATACAATTTACTGATTGAAAGTGCTAATTTCTAGAAATTTATTGGTGCTTAGAAACTCTTATACAACCTTTATTATTATTTTTTTTAGTCCACAAATATTTCTTGTTTGCCAAGTATGTGGGAGGCACTATATTAGGCACTAAAATACAAATAGACAGAGCACTACAGTTTAATCCCTCTTGAAAATAAAATTACAAACTAGTGGAAGAGACAGGCACTTCACATAAACAAATAAATTGGGGAGTGCTATAAATGTTTTATGCAAGATAAAGTAAATTTAGGATTGAGATTAAACAGATGAGACCAGCATAAGTACCAAAGCTAGGAAAAATCGCTTTTTATGAGTATTTGTGTCCCTAGGGCTAGGCCAGTGCATTGTCTTTGGAAAGGTCAAAGGCAGTAATAAAACCGAGCTCAGCATGCTTTTTATTATTACTATGCATTCGTAATTTTAGATGATGTTGGTGATAAAATCCTCTTCTCAAAAAAAAGAAATACTTTGTTGAAGTTCTATGTAATTGCCACAGTTACTGTTGAGCTTGAATACTATGTATGTGTAAAAGCTATGAGATGTCATACTTCATTACCTTTTCTTGAAAATACATTATTCTATGGGGAAGTTAATGTGAAGAACTAGGTATATAATTAAATAACAACACAAGGGGACCCAGCCTAAACCTTTCTATCATTAGGTTGGTTTTCTCAAGTATTTTGTCATAGTGATGGCAACCTGATTAACACATGCCATAAATAATTTGAGTTCAACTCACACTCTTTTTGTATCTCCAAGGCTTTGGTTCTTTTGCAGACCACTCAGTCCTCCTAATGTTTCAAACACAGATCATATGTAAAGCACTCAGCTATGTTCACACTGAAGACAGAAAATTTAAGAGAAAGGATTCATTTGTGAGTCTATTTGTGACTGCTGCTAAACTCACATAAAAATCAAACACAACTAGCGAATGATGTCCTGGACACAAACTCTATTCTACTCAAAGACATGATACTGCTGAAACTATTGCCATGACTCATAGTGGGATTTGGGTAGAAGTCAAAGAAATTAATCTCAAATCCTTATTTGTGCTGTCTGTTACTTTTCTCATTGCTAGGGTAAAATGCCTAACACCCATAAGTTCAAGGAAGAAAAGTTTATTTTACCTCACAGTTTGAAGAGGTTTTTGTCCTTAGCTAGCTGGTGTCAGAACAGCATGGCAGAGGAGAAACAGTGTAATACATGGCAGCCAGGTAACAGCCAACAGTGAGCCTTCCTTTCCCCCTTTATTCCACTCAGGTAACAAACTTATTGAATGGTACCACCCACACCCAGGGTGACCTTTGACATTCTCCACACCCAGAACTCTGCTAAACCAGTCAATGGACTAATCCAGTTATCGTTTTCATAATCTAGCCACTTCCCAAAAGCCCCATCCAGGAGTCCATGAGGCTTTGTGGGGACATCTAGATATAAGCTGTAACAGGTTCTTTTGCAAATCATTCTCCAAATCTTTTTTTTTTTTTTTTTTTTTTTTTTTTTTTTTTTTTTTTTTTTTTTTTTTTTTTTTTTTTTTTTTTTTTTTTTTTTTTTTTTTTTTTTTTTTTTTTTTTTTTTTTTTTTTTTTTTTTTTTTTTTTTTTTTTTGAGACAGGGTCTCGTTTTGTAGTTCAGACTGGCTCTGAGCTTACTATGTAGCCCAGGCAAGGCTCGAACTCAGCAATCCTCCTGTCTCTGCCTCCCGAGTGCTGGGATTATAGGCGTGAGCCACCACGCCCGGCCATTCTCCAAATCTTTAAAGGTTTCACTCTCTTGAAAGGGTTTCTCCATATGTGGTACTTTCTGAAACTTGGAAAAAAATTATTCTCTGTCAATTTCGAAAAGATTCATTGATGGGAAAGACTGTTGATTGTAGGTATAACAATGTAAAGGCTTCCCCAACTACAACAGAGTGTTCATTTTGAATCTCTTCACACAGTGAAGATAAATTCTGAAAAGTTAACTCCAGTCTTTGAAGTGCAGCACTATCCAAAACAAAATGTGGACACAAGAAAATCCATAGGTTTTACTCTCTACTAAATGTATTTTTCTATCCTGTGTTAACTTTTCTAGAGTAAATTCTTAATGAGATTAATCAGAAACACACACAACAGGAGTTAAACAGGAGCTAAACAGACAGGAGCAGCTGTGAAAAACTGAAGAACAACTGTTTTACAGAAGACAGTGAGAAGCCGCCAGATTTAAATTTGAACTGAGGGGAAATACACTCAGATCAGGATCTGGCCTAATCAAAAAGTAACTCCATTTTAGAGATAAAAAATTGAGGCATGGAAAGTCATGTAACTTGCCTTGGTCACACAGCAAGTGCATTGTAGTTCTGAGTCTCAAGTTTACCTGTAGATCCTGGACCCTTCAATGTTACAGCATGCGGCCTCACACAGAGGACTAGATGTTTGTAACAAGTCAGACAGCAGATCAGAATGACTACAACAAAGTTCTCAGAATAATGACTAGTTACAAAAGTAAGCGAAGTTCTCAAAATAATGACCAGTTACAAAAATAAGTGATTACAAACAAAGCACTGCAGAGACAATCAGATGAAGCTAATCACTGAGAACAGGCTCTAGAAAGACGTAGCACCTGGTTTGGAAAGCAGGTGGGATTAAAAGAAGAAATTCATAGACAAGGCAAGCCACAGGTAAGCTTTCCTAAGACACTCTTGGCAGAAACCTGGTCTGGCTCCCCCTGATTTCACTATTTATGTGGTTACCTCTGCCCTTACATTGTAAGGAAGTCACACCAGGCTTCCACAGAACAAGTGGAAAAAATTTGGCAGCACAGACTCAGCATGAAATTCAGAGACCAGATCAGGAACCTATCTTCCTATCCCTTACTTCCAGGGATAAAGGAAAAGAATAATCTTTAGAAATTAACAAGAAACACTAAAGTTCACGGTAAGTGGGTAGAATTTGATCCTGGAATTAATTTGGAGCTCGTGAAAGTTCTTGAGAAGGAAGAGAACAAAATTGGTGTATCAAGTATTTCACACTGACTGTGATTTATGGATTGGATTGGAAGGAATACATAAAAGCAGTAAGTAGCTAAGTTTACATGCAATGAGGACAAGAAGACATATAACCTTGGACCAGGAGGATTTAAGAAGGCAGTAAAAATAATGATAGAAATATGAGTTTCCAGGAGAAACCCAAATTTTAAGGAATGATTCCTGGCAACTCTGGGAGCATCTCTTCCCAGAGTGCAAGTAGTTTTAAAGGCATGGGGTACTTCTGTAGCTCAACAACATGCTGAAAAGGTGAGTCCCTGAGAACAGAAGTAAGCCGTGTAACATTAAGAAGACTCATAGTTTTCCCTGAAAACATTATTTCATTCATGATAAATATAGCTTTAAGCAGGATCTCACATGATTCATGTGGCTGTAACACACCCCACTAGTTTTTCTTTCTGAGAGAGTCATGAATCAACTTCCTTTGTCTAAGAATTGGGACAATTTGCAATAGTCAGCCTAACAGATAATAGATACACCTGAAATACGAATAGCGATACTGGAAATAAGCCATTTCTGCTCTGCTGTGAAAAACAATAATAATCTTTTCCCTTCACTGTATCTTTGAATATTCTAAATCTTTATAACAAGCTGCCACCTACATTATTGGTCTTTGCTGATTTTTCACTAACCAGAACTTGCAGAAAATGTTTTAATCATTTAGAGTGGAAATCAAAAGTAGCTAAAAATAACCTTTATGACCTTATGACTTCAGTTCTGTTTCTTCATCAGCAGAGAAAGGAAGCTATGATGGATATTCTCACAGGAACAAAATGTGTAATTTCATTAACCTTTTTCTAAATTTTTTTCATGATGATCCTTGAAATATCTGAGATTTTTTACAAAATATAGCTCTAGGTATTTAACACAAATTTAACCTATAATCCTAAGTGTTGGAACCATAGAACCACAAATGTAAGAAGTTACCTAATTCATATCAGTATTAGCTTTTAACTAGTCAATCATAACTTCTTAATTGATACAACTGAAAAAATGTTCCAGGATGTTTGTAACTAAACAACTTAAATCATATCAAAGAGCTTTCTTGGGCAGTGCCCTTTCATAATATCTGCTGTGCACCTGCCTCCATACCAAACCGTCTACCCACATGATGAAAGAAATACATCTTACTGTCCTATCTTTGTTTTGTGGCTGTATCTCATGACCACAATCAGTTGGACCAAGGGAAGACATTTTACTCCAGACTCATGCCCTAGAAAAGACAGAGGGGGAAACTATCCTTTCCAGTAGATGGAAAACTACTACTATTGTACGTTATACAACGTAGAAAACTTCTAGCAATTATATTTTTGCATTTGTGCATGGAAAAGTAGAAAAAGCTAAAGAAAGAAGAGAGAGAAAGAACACGAAGTCAGTTGCACAAAGGAGGAGAACAGTTTGAGTCTCTGGTCCAGTTTTTTCAAAGTGTTAGCTGTGTCTGTGTCTGATTTTGTGAGAGCAACTTGTATCCTTTTCTTAAACTCCCTTTGTGTAAGCTATCAAATAGGTCTGTGCTCTGAATTTCTCTCCAGCATTCACGTGACAAGTGGCACAGCCTGTGTGCATTGCATTTCCCTTGGCCTCTTTGGATTGGCTGAGTAGACTTTGTCACACTTCTAATGGTTGCTGGGAGACACTTCTGGGAGAGGATGCTCAGGGGAACAATAGGAGAGGAAGCCTCCACAGTTTCTGCTTGAAACAGCAGCTCATACCAATGAATTATTGAACCTTACTGTCTTCCTTCTTCAATGTATCCTGTGCAAATTAAGTCATGGTGGCTGTCCAAACATGTTAGAGCCAGGGATCTCACCTGAATTTCTCAAGATCTCCCAAACTTTTCTTAATGTATGCATTGTGAGGTACAAGGGTCCCCCAAATGAATATGCTTCACAATAAAGTAAAATCAAGAAGGGAGAATAGGCACCCAAGCTGGAACTAGCATCTTGTATGCTAGGGAAAAGTCACACCTTATCATAGAGAATAGCTTCTTCTTACCAAACACAGCACCCCTCTCTCCTCTTCCTCCCACCCCACATGTATCCTAAACCACCATTTTGTGGCAGATTAAAAGCTGACAGTTTGATACTAAAACAGGATGATTTACCCAGGGCAGCCCAAGCCCATTCTAGTGGACTGACGCCTTTTCAGAAATTGAGAGACTCAGAGACATTAAAGGTAGTTAGTTGACCTTGTCATCCTTTCCTTCTTGGGTATTCCTCAAGCACTCAGAAAATGTTTCATTAGCAAGCCTTGATAGACCACACTTCTACTGTCTTTCTGAAGATTAACTTGAATCTTCCCAATGAAATTAAAATAAGCTATAGCACCCTTCTTCATGTTTCATCGCTGTCTATTGTCCTAGGTCATCATGGCCCCAACTCAGCGCTGTTTCTGAGAATCCACTCTACAACTATTAAATTTTAAAAAAATTTGTTTTTTGAGACAGGGTCTTGCTTTGTAGTTCAGGCTGGCTCTGAGCTCACTGTGTAGCCCAGGCTAGATTCAAACCCACAGCAATCCTCCTGCCTCTCCCACCCAAGTGCTGGGATTACAGGTGTGAGCCACCACACACAGCATTGTGGTGTGTGGCATGGGAGGTCAAACTCTGGACTTTCCACTTGCCAGGCAGATGCTGGAACCACTGAGCTAAATCCCCAGCCCTGAAAGAGAATTCTTAATCAAAACTTCTGCTACTGTTCTGGCAGACTAGTTAGTGTGAACCAATCCTCTCAAAAAAGATGGCTAAGAAAATTGGATGAAATTTTAAAAGACAAAAATCTTGGAAGCATCCAAGCACTAAAAGCATACTAATGAATTACCACTTGCAGATGAAGACGTGACGGGAATCTAGCTAGGGAAGCGTGGCAATTGTGTCATTTTGGAGTGTGGTATATTCCCCAGTAGAAAGAAGGCCCCACAGGTTACTATAATTTTGGTAGCTTCACAGAGCTGAAAAGACAAAAATAGTATTTAAAGACAGGCCAGGTACCAATTCAAATGTATAAACTATCTTCCACTTTGGACTGGAGGTTCAAAGAGCCACATCTTAGAAGGAAAGGTAATGAAGAACTAAATTATTTCTTTTACGAACTAAAGATATGCTAAGTGGCCTGAAAACTGTTAAATCTGGAATTTGCATTAATGTAATCCTGAATTATTAGTGTTCAAAGGCACATAACAAAATTAATTTTAAAACCCCTTTGGTGAAAGAAATACTTCAAATAATTTGTACACATTATGTTTGAAAAATGATTTGCCAAAAATAGAAGTATCTAGCTCATAATCAAAGGTAACCAGGGATGCGTGAAGACTATATACTCTAAATCTGTGCTCAAACAACAAAAATAGACTCAATTACATAAAATTACAATTATACTTCCTAGGTTCAAGGAAATAAGCTTTAAAATTCCAGCACATATATGTGGCAAATTGGAGTTCGTACAACTGGAAGTTTTGATAACTACAACTAAGAATTCAAAGACAGGGCCAGAGGGTTAGCTCAGAGGTTCCAGCGCCTGCCTCGCAAGCTCAAGGTCCTGAGTTCGATCCCCGGAAACCACATACAATGCTGGGCATGAAGACTCACGCCCACCAGCCATCAATACCACATACCACAGTGCCAGGTGTGGTGGCTCACGCCTGGAATCCCAGCACTCGGGAGGCAGAGACAGGTGGATTTCTGAGTTCCAGGCTTGCCTGGGCTACATAGTGAGCTCAGAGCCAGCCTGAACTACAAAGCGAGACCCTGTCTCAAAAAAAAAAAAAAAAAAAAAAAAAAAAAAAAAAAAAAAAAAAAAAAAAAAAAAAAAAAAAAAAAAAAAAAAAAAAAAAAAAAAAGAATTCAAAGACAAATTTATAGTACACTAAACAGAGCTGAAAAATTAGAGAATTAGAAGTCATAAGAAATTTTCAAAAATGATATACTCATGTAGCAAACTAAAATCAATGTAAATTAGAGACCTAAATATTAAAATAGAAACACAAAACCTGCTGGAAAATAGGCTAGGTAGAACTCTTAAAGACCCCAGCACAGGGAAAGACTTTATGAACAAAACCTCAGCAGCACAGGAACTAGCAGAAAGAATCAACAATTGAGATCTCATCTTACTAAAAAGCTTATGCACAGCAAGATAAACCACCAACAGAGTGAAAAGACAACCTACAAGAGGGGAAAGAATTTTTACCAGCTGTTTCTCAAAGGACTATCTAGAGTATATAAAGAAGTTTAAAAAATCAGCACGCCCCCCAAATTTAAAGGCCCAATTCAAAAATGGGCATCTGAAAGGAACAGACATTTTTCAGATAAAGAAAAAAAGTAGCAAAGAAACATATGAAGAAATGCTCAACACTGCTGGTTATTTGAGAGATGCAAATGAAAACACACTGAGATTCCATCTCACTCCACAAAGAATGACTGCTATCATGAATCAACCAATAACAAATGGTAGCAGGACTGTGGGGAGAAAAAAACCCTTCTCCAGTGTTGGAGGGAGTGTAGACTGGTGCAACCACTATGAAGATCAGTATGGAGATTCCTTAAAAAACTAAGACTTAGTTTTTTAGTAACATTTGACCCTGCTATTCCCCTGCTAGGTATATACATGAAACACTTAAAAGAATCATACCACAGCAATATATGTACACCCATATTTATAGTGGCTCAGTTTATGATTGCTAAATCTTAGAAACAGCACAAATGCCCATCAACAGAAGACTAGAGAAAAAAGATGTGGTTTGACCATAAAATGGAATATTACTCAGCCATGAAGAATGTGTTCGAGTCATTTATATTCAAGTGGATGTACCTCAAGGACATACTCATAAGTGAAATAAATAGTACACAGATGTTTAAATACCATATCTTTTCTCTAGTATGAAAAACCACAAGTGTAAATGAATGGCAAAATATATGATAGATAATGTGAAATAGGAAGAAAATATGCAAAAAGAAAAGAGAAAGGGTGGGTAAGGGAAGGTAACAAAGGGAAAGAAAAAACTTGACAGTCAATAAGAAAAGGAAACAAAGATATATATATATATATATATATATATATATATATATATATATATATATATTGGGGGTGGGAACTACAGGGAGGGTAAGGGAAAGGGGAAAAATGAGAATGAAGATGTATCATGTACAGATACAAGTTCTTAATATTAAATGTGACCATACTGTATGTATAAAATGTACCAATAAAATTAAAAAATGATAGACATGAAGATGAAAAATGCAAGAGAAAATAATAAGCATAGAAAATATATGGGGAGGTCTTATGTGCTTTTCATTGGAGTTGTAGAATAAAAGAGATGGGTAATGGAGGAGACGCACTATTCAGAAAAGAATAACTAAAATTACTCTAGACCTGATGAAATACAGTATTTTATCCTCAGGCTATGCAGCACAAACCTATAATAAAAATGGAACATTAAATTTGGGCAACAGTATATTCTGGCTAATGCCCACTTAGCTCATTTGCAACCAGCTTTCAGCTGTTGGTCCACACAGGTCCGAATGCTCCTTCTCTATCACTTACTTCTGCAGCAAGATGACTCTGAACTGCACCTCTCTTTCATGACTAAGTAGCACTTGGCCATATGAAGTTTCTGATGTTCCCACAGGTTCCTGGGCTCTGAGAACATTCTGTGAGGCTCTGTATGTTCAGCTGCCCAGAAACACTCTGATGATATTCCTGCATTTCCATTTCATGATGGTCATGCAGAAAGGATGGGTCTGCCCTACTCCCTAGACCTGATTTTGTGGGCCTCTCTTTCACAGCCAAAATCTCTTAGTGAGGAGAGAGTATCTGTTACTCCTACCCTCAGCACATGGGCAGGGGTCCCCTGAGAGATCCAAGTTTCCAATCTCTTCTTATTCTCTCTTTTCTCCTAGAACTTTCTATGTAGATAGTTACATGTAGATTCAAGTGGGAAAAATGTTTTATTCTGCATCACCTCTCAGTGCAGAAGAGTGAATCTCTTACCAGAAGGATAAACATTTGATGCTTTTCTATTAAGTGTTCTGCTGATTCACTTCTTCCCAAAGGCAATAACTGTCACTGAGTGAAAAGGGTAAAGGCAAAGAAATAAGAAAATCAGTTAGGGAAGAAACCTGCATGGACATCCCAAGGTATTATTTTACAACATATGAAGACAGAGTTATTAATCAACACATGCATACCCACATACAAGTGCACACACACATTTATTATAAATTTGTACAGACATTTTATGTGCATGTGTTTATCACAACAGAATTTATTATTCACAAAATTGTGTAACTTCTTGTTCAATACCTGTTACCTTTTTGTAACTGTAACAAATAAAGGGAATAGAACCAAGAGAGAGGAGAGGTAGGAGATGAAAGAATTAAGATGTGTTATGTACATGTACCCACTCCCCACAAGGCATGTAATAATTATGTACCATGAATGTGTTTAAAAAGAAAATAATTAAATACCTGAGATAACCAAGTTACAAAGAGAAAAGGCTTATGTTGCCTCCATTTGTGAGGCTTTGGCCTGTGACCACATGGACCCTTTGCTTTCAGACCTGTGGCAAAGCCATACATCATGCTGGGGCATGTGTGACAAAGTTCCTCGTGGCCAGGAATAAAAGACAGGAGGAGAACTGGGTCCCAAAATCCTCCTCAAAGGCACGCCCTTGTAACTAGAATCCTCCCACAAGGCCTTCTTCATGAATTTTCCTCCACTTCTCAATGGACCAGGAACCAATTCTTGAATATATGCACTTTTGGGACAATACTTATTCAAACTACAGCAGTACTTACATGCTGTGCGTGTGTGCGTGTGCATGTATGTGTGTGTGCACATGTGTGCACGTGTGTGTATTCTGAGATTATTTGAATGTATTCTAAAATAAATATAAATTTTATAATTTTTGACCTTTTTAAGTCTTCACGCTTATTGCCAGGCCCTTAATAGATCAAAAATAGAAAAACAAGCTGGGTGTGGCAGCTCATGCCTGTAATCCCAGCACTCGGGAGGCAGAGACAGGAGCTCACATAGTGAGCTCAGGGCCAGCCTGAACTGCAAAGCGAGACCCTGTCTCAAAAAAAAAATAAAAAATATTAGAAAAACAGCAAACAGTCATTTTACAATTATTTGTCTAAACCTGGAAATCCATCATGTAAATGTAACAGGGGTAATTAGTGAAGCTTAGCCTTTAGGCCTACCTGCCCTAGGAATTCATGAAATTTAGAAAATTAACTTATACACCCTGAAAGCAAGGAGAAAGGGGTGTTAGTGGCTGACAGCTCCGTCTCAGATCCTCATATTCAGAACTTTCAGGAGGAGAGGAGATGTCAGTCCACTGGAGCTACTGCAATAAAATACCATAGACTGGGTGGAGAAGACACAGCAGAAATATATCTCTCACAATTCCGGAGGCCAGGAAGTTTGCCATCAGGGCCTGTGCAGATTAATGTCTACGAGGCCATGCTTCCTCACAGATGGGATCTTCTCACTGAGTTTTCACACGGT
Source organism: Thryonomys swinderianus (assembly GCA_004025085.1). Classification (NCBI taxonomy): domain Eukaryota; kingdom Metazoa; phylum Chordata; class Mammalia; order Rodentia; family Thryonomyidae; genus Thryonomys; species Thryonomys swinderianus. The sequence continues at coordinate 53,995 of PVIC010000134.1, read as the reverse complement.
GAAGGAGCTAACAAGTTCTCTGGGACCTCTCTTACAAGGGGTAACCTAAATTTTGGCCGGAGAGGAAAAAACACAGACAATAGGAATACTGAAAGGCACAAGCTTCTTCCCAGGTCTCAGAAGACAGAGAAAAGAGCTATCTAGACGTATGGGGATCACAAGACCACCTGTGGTGACCTGAAGGGCCTCACACTTAGCGAGACAGCCTAAGGCTTGCAGACAGAAGTAGAGTATACAGAGGAGACGCCTTTTCTCCTTGCAACAGAAACAGCCCAGTGATTGTAGGTTGATAGGATGGGCAGACAGGACAATAACAAGATCTCTGAAAACAAGCCAGTACAGAAAAGACAACGGGCACAGAGGCAACAAGGAAGAGGATGTGTGCCAGCACTTAAGAAGCAGACAGCGTCTGCAGAGGCAGCCGTACAGAGGGCCCACAGGAGTGAGTCACCGGTCTGGGGGAGGCCGCTTCTCCCAGTAAACATCCCTGAGCAGCTGAACCACACACACCAGGAAATGCCAGGATCTCAACCTGTGGTCACACAGCAGATTCCTGGGCTCTGCCACTGAGCTGCCACATCATAATATCTGGGGCTAACTCCAGAAAATAGCATTTTAGACAAGTTCTTAAGGGATTTTAACCAGTACTACCCATAGAGCTGAGCCAGTGGACACTTTGTCCAGAGTCCTGACTTTTAGAGAGATCAACACTGAACTCCTTCCAGCCTCACTGCTCACAGAGGAGGTGGAGGTGAGAGTTGAGACAAGAGGCCCAGTAGGACGTACTCTCGTCTAGTACAAACACTCTCCCTCACGTGCCTCTGGTACCCTGGACTCCGCACTGTCTGTGAAAGGAACTTGGAAGCATTTTAGGTCCTGTATGGACCTCTCACCTGGCCTCTTCTCTCAGGCCCTGCTCACAGCTGTGCACAACTCCAGAACAAGGGGGTTTCCAGGGGCAGCTGCTTGGTGGACACGGGAACTGGACATACATGTCGGCTTGATCACATTTGTGCTCCAGGCCTGTCACAGTGGACAAAAATAGGAGCCAAAGAGAAGGGTAGGCTTCTTCATCCCCAATCTGCACCTGTGTCGTCAACCTACCGGTGACAGAGATACCTGCTAACCTAGCTAGAAACTTGCTTACTTGTTTTGACGGTTTAGCTGCTTTTGCTTTCTTTTTCTTTCTTTCTTTCTTTCTTTCTTTCTTTCTTTCTTTCTTTCTTTCTTTCTTTCTTTCTTTTCTTTCTTTCTCTTTCTTTCTTTTTTTAACTTAGGGAATGAAAAGAAAGTTCTTTAGATCAAAATACCAATTATGAAATGAATGAATGAATCCTGGAGTTTAATCCTAACTCTTGCTGTCACTTCTCAAGATTTGCCCTTTCCCATGGTAGATGAAGTTCTGAGACACAAGGCTGACATACTGAAGTCATATCTTCACACACTGAATTCACAGAGCCCCTTTAGTGTAAGTAGCATCTGTTGAATGTTTACTCTGTGCTCCCCCCGTCCTAGACAGTGAGAGGGTTAATAACATATGACAAATACCCTTAAAGCAAAATATACCTTCTGTACAAGGTGGATGACTCATGTTGTACACATGAAATGCAGCAATAACAGCTCTGCTGTGGGGGAGCAGGGAGGATGTTATTTTAAGTGCTAAAGTGAGAGCTCCAGACAATGCTAACTTCAAGAATCTGACAAATCTTCAGCAAGCTCCTCTCATTCTATTCTCAGTTTTGCTGACTTGTACAGTAGGAGCATACGCACATATATCCTCCAAAATGAGAGCCCGGTGCTCTTTACTTTCAAGAAGAAGCAAGACGAACAGATGACATCCTGTACATCAACATTTAGTCTCTGGTTAAGGATTTCTTTTCACGCAAGAAATGTTTCCTCAGGAGAGGAATACAACAACTCAAAAAGAATTGGTCCTTTCAGTGATGAACCATCTACTGAGTCTTGTTGTCAATGACAAGCTCTCCATGTGTCCATCACAGATGGCTTTGATAGGCTGAGTATCATCATTGTTCCTTTCTGGGTGGAAGACTGAGCAAGAGAATCTAGAAGAGATTAAGTTATTCAGGCTATTATTAAAGGTGTCTGTGCTGCCCTAAATTCAGCCAGTAGATGTTTAAACTTCCTGAGTCACTACTCACAATCCCCTGGGAGAGTGTAGTATCATTTTCTTTTTCTTTCTATCTTTTTCTTCTTTAGTGAAGTGTGCCTCAAAGGGCAAAGAACAGCAGTCAGGAGGCAGTGACAAGGAACAAGCTGGAAAATTCCAGCTGCCCTCCTGCCCTACTTATACAGAATAGATATGACTCATTTTTTAAGATGCAGATGTTGATTTGGTTAATAAAATCCCATGCAGATTTAACCTCTTCAGGACCTTGTTTCCACTCTAGAAAAAATAAAGTAAGTTATTATATTTGGAAACCTGGATACTATTATTAAATACTATTATAAAAAATGGGCTTACATATTTGTTTTTACTTTTCTGAATGTGCTATTTCTTATGTCCTTGAGCCAGCCGTTTCTACAACATATCTGTACAGCAAACTGCACAAGAAAAGGCTTCTCACTTTAAGCCCTAGCTACTGTGATATACTGCTGCTTGGAGACATGTGGACATCTTTTAGGGGGGGGAATGAATTAATAAATTTCTGCAACCACTAAAATATAAGTGTTGAGAGTCCTAAGTTTTAATCCTGACTGCACACTAAATATTTGAACTCAATTTTCTACCTACAAAAAAGCTAAGAGGTTGGTACTTTAAAGGCCCTTTCCCCTTATTGTTTTATAATTCTAGCTTTTTTAGAAATGGAAAATATATGACTCTCATCTCCATCACCTAGCTACCACAAGAATAGACATTTATATGAAATACAAAACTCTTTAAAATTTTCTTTCCTTGGAGATGGAGGAATATATAGCTACAGGAATACAAGGTCAAGAATAAGATATATAACAGACTTGAAACGATCCCTTACTTTCCACATTTAGTTGTTGTGATTACATGAGATCACATCCTTGAACACTTTACCATGTATTATTATGCTATACAGAAATGTTGGCATATTACTAATAAAAAATGTAAGCACATCTATCCAATAAACACCAGTCTGGCACATACTACCTACCAGACATTGTGCTCAACATTAAAAAGACACCCATCCTGTTTGGAGAGTTCATGAGAAGCCAAAAGGGGTCAGACCAAATGAAGACATTAGTCTTTAAAATTATTAATGTTTTGAAAAGTTGAGAGCTAGATTTGAAACAATTCTAAAGCTGGATTTTTCTTCTATTTTTAATATGCATCCTTGAAAGTGGGCCTGCTTCATACCTAAAGAAAAACAAACCAGAGATTCTTTAAAAGCTCTACTGAATTCAGCAATAGGTAATGATATAAAACATGGTACAGTCTATTAAGTGGATGGACCAAGAATAGGGGAGCATATTTAATGTACTCCCCACCACAGACAAGTGAGAAATGGATGCAGATAACCACACTGTGAAGGGTAGTAGAAGATTGACCTCGGGCTACAGCAAGTGCATTCTGTGGACTTATTGCTCCAGGTTCAGTCCACTGTCCCTCCTCTCGCTGTGCACTTCAGGCCACCGCACTTACCCACCTTGGATTCCTCTCACTCAATGAGCTGTTTCAGGCCTCCCTGCACTTTCTCATTTCTGTCCTTATCCTGAAACAAGGACTGAGATTTCCTCCACTACTCCTCTGTCTTCTTTCTTCCTTTTCCCCAATTCTGTCCTCCTCCCTCCTTTTGACTATAGACTCACTCCCACTGTGTATGCAAGACCCAGATCTCCTGCATTTCCTTCCTGAAGTCCTTCCAAATTTCCCTCCAATCCACTTCCGAACACCTCAAGTCTCTGTGAGGTGCCCTGTACTCCTGCCAGTCTGGTGGCATTATGGTGGCATATGAAAAATTTGTTCTTTTATCTATTTCTTTCACTAGTCAATTGTAGTTTTCAACTGTAGGTGTTTTTGTTTTCAACTGATGATTTTGTCCCTTGGGGGACATTTGGCAATGTCTGGGAGCAATTTTTCATTACTACCACTGAGCAGTGGACAGAGATAACAGCTGGCACTAGGAAAAAGTCAAAGGCACAGGTGGAACAAAACCTCTTAAAACTGCAGGATGACCCACCAGAGCAAAGGACTATGCAGCGCCAGTGTCATTACTGCTGAGGCTGAGTTGCTTTAAAGCAGAACTGTAGTCTGCCTTGTTCAGCCAGCTCCAATATGATCCTCTGTATTTAGTAGGAATCTGATTTCAAAATCACAATAAGTTACACTGCAAATTTTAATTGAGAATTGTACTACAGTCCTAGGATATAACCAATAAGCAATCTGAACACATGCTACAAATCAAAAGAAAATTAATATTTTTTGATAAAGTAGGCCACACGCCTCTGTATATCTATGACACTTCTCCCTGTTCAGCTGTACCCATGGGCACTCCCTTCTATTCTGTTTACCTTGTGCCTGTCCGCTGCACTTTGTTGTGTTTCTGGGAGTTCACTATAAAGAAATAATTAAATCATAATACATTAATTGGCTTACATTCATTTGGTTTTGGCTCTTGTTCCACTTAATTTTAACATTTATGCATATCAGCTTCCTTGTAGTTTTATGGGTGTTGCAAGAAAAACAAAGATGAACAAGAAAGTGGTCTATTGTAAAGAGGGAGGTTTCCAGAGCAATAAAAGAACCGATGAAATACAGCTTTTGCTCTCATTAATGTGAACAAGGCCTTTCATTCTGGTCTATACATTTGTTTCATAAGAAATTTTATGAAAGTCACACGTAACTTTATGAAAGTTACCCAGCATCTAACTTCAATGCGAGGGTCACCTACTAGGACAATGGTTCTTGCTTCAGCCTAAGTCCCAAAAACCTCTGGAGGGCTCGGGACTGCATTTCTGCCAACTTGTCAGGGGCTCCTGGAGCTGCGAGTGGTCACCTGTCTGTTCTCTGAGGAGCTCTGCTCCATGACACTCAGCTAGCCAACTCTTCGCCTGAACAATGCACACTCTTCTCTCGGCTAAAACAATAAATTTCCACTGTTCACAAAGAAAACAGCCTGTGAGCGTTTGCAAACTGGAGGCCAGAATCATATTACTCTAATTAAGGAAGGGCTCCATTTTCAAAGTTAAGTTGTCAGAATCATGTTATTATACCCTGGGGCCAAGGGGAACACCATTGGAAATATCTCATGATTAACACAACACGCTTGAAGATATTTATAATTAGAAACAAAATATTATCCTTGTTGATGTGTTAAGCACAAAGCAGTAATATCCAGAATTGTACTTTTCATGGCTATTATATGTATTTAAAATGCTATCAAGTTTATTTTTTAGAACTTTTGGTTAATTTAATCCAATATTTCTATTATTCCTCACATTATTTTCTTTTCTTTCCCTTTTTCAATCCATCTTCTTTCTATGTCTATGTCATTTTGGAATTCCAATTTAGTCTTCTGGGCTATTTATTCTCTTCTCTGGGTGCTCACCATCACATTTTTAGTGATTTCTTAGAGCTCTAAAACAAATTGAACTGCACAGACCTTTTGTGTAGTCTCTGTGCACCTGTCGCTTTGTAATATTAGCAAATTAAAAATGGTAGGTGTAGCCGATCACTGAACAAATACATGGTAGAACTTTCAGGAGGTGTGGCAGAGAGGGAGGAAGTTAGGTCACTTGGAGCATGTGCTGTGCCCTTGAAGAGGACAGTGAGGTCCCACTCCCTTGTTTCTCTTTTCATTTCCTGGCCATCATAAAGTGAAGAGCTTTGTTCTTTCACATGCCCCCTGCGGTGACATTCTTCCCTTGCTACAGGTCCAAGAAAATGAAGCTGATCAACTGTGTCTCAAAAGCTCCAAAACTGTGAGCCAAATAGATCTTATCTCCTTATAAATTGATTCAGGTGTTATGTCTCATTGAGGGAAAGTAACACACTCAGGCCCACTGAATATTTGGAAAAGACACTCAAGTATACATAATGCTTTCTACAAAAGCATATTATTACCCTCTTCTATATCTAAGAATAAGAATTAACGTACTTAAACTTCTTCACAAACATGCAGTCAGTAAAAGAAGAGGAAACTGGGACCCTATTGAAGAAATATTTTTACTGGGAACATATTTTATGGTCACTCTAAGACAGCTATCACAGATATTTTCTATTTTTTTCTTTTTTGTCTTACAGCAGGATATTTAAAACAAAAACAAAAACATTGTTGCCGGGCGTGGTGGCTCACGCCTGGAATCCCAGCACTCAGGAGGCAGAGACAGGAGGATTGCTGAGTTCGAGGCTTGCCTGGGCTACATAGTGAGCTCTGGGCTAGCCTGAACTACAAAACGAGACCCTGTCTCAAAAAACAAACAAAATTGCTGATTTGGCATGTTATAAGACTGAATACTACAAAATTGATTTCCTTTTTCCATGGTTTCCTCAGAAGGCCTCTTCCCTAAAAGTATAAGAAAATCACAAATTCATTTACTTTACTGCAGACAGCTTTTATGCTGAGGGCACATTCTTTAAATGCCTAGTGCTTTCTGATTTTTATATCTTAGAGCCCTAACTTCTCTCATCTCAATTTACTACATGATTTCAAGAACACAGTGCCTTGAAAGAGGGTTTTCCAAAGGCTCTCTACTATGCTGACTTACTTTGCACAACTGAGGAACTTTGTTTTTTTAGACAGAGTCTCATTTTGTAGTTCAGGCTGGCCCTAAGCTCACTATGTAGCCCAGACAAACCTAGAACTCACAGCAATCCTCCTGCCTCTGCCTCCCTAGTGCTAGGTTTATAGGTGTGAGCCACTACACACGGCACTGTGGTATGTGGTACTGATTGCTGGTGGGCATGAGCCACAACACCCAGTATTGTTGTATGTGGTTATTGGGGACTGAACCAGGGAACTTGAACTCGCTAGGCAGGTGCCAGAACCACTGAGCTAAATCTCCAACACAGAGGAACTATTTTCTGTATCCTTTTCTTTTCTTTTCCCCCTTTATTGAGTTTATTGGTATATTTAAAGTATCCATTATGATGACATTCATCATTAAGAATTTGTACCTGTACATGATGTATCTTTTTTTTTTTTTTTTTTGAGACAGGGTCTCACTTTGTAGTGTAAGCTGGCCCTGAGCGCACTATGTAGTCCAGGCAAGCCTTGAACTCAGCAATCCTCCTGTCTCTGCCTCCCGAGTGCTGGGATTCCAGGCGTGAGCCACCACACCCGGCACTGTGGTATGTGGTATTGATTGCTGGTGGGCGTGAGTCTCCACGCCCAACATGGTATGTGGTCACCGGGGATCGAACTCAGGACCTTGCGCCTGCAAGGCAGGTGCCGGAACCGCTGAGCTAACCCTCCGGTCCACATGATGTATCTTGATTCTCATTTTTCCCATTCCCCTTCCTCCCTATACCCCTCCAAATCCTACATACATAAATTTTGTTTCCTTTTTTTTGTTTTTACCATTAATTTTTTTCTTTCCATTCTTTGCTTTGCCCTTCCCCCTTTACTTTTGAACATTTCCTTCCAGTTTTGTAAAACCTATCATACATTCTGGACCTCATTTAAACCTTTAGTTTTGCATAGTATAGAAATAATATGGTCTTTACACACCTGTGTTTTATACCCTTTTCTAATATACATGCTACTATACTTAAAGGCTTTTGCTAGAAGTCCTTTTAGCAAAAAATAAATTAAATTAAATTAAATTTTAAAAAGACAGACCTTAGGATCAATGGAACACATCAGAAGATGCAGAAACATCACCATTCAGCCATCTTATCTTTGACAAAGGGGGCCAAACACCTTCACTGGAAGAAAGAGGCTCTTTAATAAATGGTGCTGAGAAAACTGACTTTTCATATGCCAAGGATTAAAACTACACCTATATCTCTCACTATGCATTAAACTAAAATCAAAATGGACCAAAGATCTAAGTATTAAAAACAGAAACCGTAGAGCCTGTGAATAGAAGTCTTCATGGCCAAAAAATTCTATTGTACACATCACAGTTCTCATCACTCTATTTAATAAAGACAAGCTGTGGTACTAAAGCAGAGGTTGCCTCAACTTCCTTTGCCTCCCTCAATGTTTAACTCAATGTTTAGTCTCCTCAAATATTTATAGTACTGCATTACTATATTAATCACTAACTTGTCTCAGATGATAACCATACATAAGAAAATTTCATGTGCATTAGTCCATTTAATACTAATGCAGTAGCTATTAGTGTTGTTTTTTGTAAATGAAGACCTGGAGGTTTTTAGAAGCACAGCACCCTTATCCAGCATCACACAGTGAAGATGCAACTCAAGTCTGACATCAGAACCAGAACTCTTAGCCACAAAGTTAGACTACCTAATTCACCCTGTCTTACATTCCTCTTCCTAGACTTAGTTATTCCTTGCTTTCTAAGTAAAATTAATTTGCAATTTACTGACATGGTATTGGAATTAGCAGTCTAGAATTTGTTTCAGAGGAAAAAGGAAGAAGGTAGGAAGAACATGAGTTCTGATCTCAAATAATGAAATATTCCAGAAACATATTAAGCAAAGAAAGTCCACACATCAGAACAATAAAACCCATATGGTGGCTGCTGGGTAGACTATTGAACTAAATGTGGAACCAAGCCAGTTCTAAAAGGATAAAGGGGCTCTGATGATGAGTGTGAATAGCATTAGATGGGGAAAGAGTCTATTAAGAAAACATAGACATCCTTTTTACAATGTGAACAGTAACTACTCATATGACTTTCCATCACCCTAAAGTTCCAGAGGTTCTGTAAACATATAAATATTAAGGAGTCCAGGTTAAGAAAGAAATGTATCATGGTCAGAATGGCTTAGTATTCAACTAAACATTTACTAAATGCCTGCAACATGTAAGCATAACATATTTTGAAGCTCAGATTTGTTTGCAATATTGACAAAAAATGTTATTCAAACTGTGGCCAGTGTAAAAATGGTAATCCAAGTAACTATATTTTACAGCTTGTATTTCTATAAATGAGAAATAGTTTGAATTAAGAATTGCCAATTCTAGATTTATTTCAAGTACCTACTTATCTCTGCTATTTAGGGTTTTTAATTTGAGAAAGGTATGTCATCTTCAAAAACATACTCTTTAACTTTTTCTCTTGAATTTTATATGTTTAAAAATTTCCTAAAATAGGGCGAGGGATTTAGCTCAGTGGCACCACGCCGCCTCACAAGAGCATAGTCCTGAGTTCAATCCCCAGAATTGCAAAAAAATAAAAATGGCCTATGGATTCCCACAGGTCACAGTAAAGTGACTTGGATCTAAAATTGTCCTTTTATGGTAGAAAGCCTTCTAATTTTTCTTTTAAATTGTCCTAATGTGTAGTAAAAATTTGTTCTGAAGTGTTTGAAAATTCATGGCATTACATTTTATCCCTATAAATATTAAAACACTTGATTCTTATGACAGGCTTTATTTCTATTGTTTCAAATACCTTAGAGAATCTATACACAATGGCACAACCTGAAAATCTTTTTAACTCAATGGAAATAAAAAATAAAAGCTATCTTAGCAAAAATACCAACAAAAACAGAAGAATGGACTCACAAACTGAAATTTATTCTTCTATAATCAACACCAAGAATATCAAAAGGCTACAGTGGTTAAAAATTTTAGGAAATGTGACCATACTCTGTATAATTAAAAATATGAAAAAGAAGTCTACAAAGAAATGACACCAAGATGGAAAAGGCAGGCCCATTTATATAGGTACCTGATAATCCTGTTTTCTAAAAAACTTCAAGAATCAAATATGTCAGTATTAGATTCAAATCCTTTATGATAGTTCGCACTGACCTGACTGAAGTTCATCTCTCCAACTTCACCCATCAGCATTTTCTAAAAATCCTCCATGCATTTTCCTCAGACCATGTTTCTTGTGGTTCTTTGGGTAGCCCATGGGAAAAGCTCCAAGAATTTTCCTTCGGTGATTGAAAACTCTTTTTATCCTTTCTGGTCTTCACGTGTTGAAGTTTTTCCAATTGAAGTGGCCATCTTTATCTATGCCATCTTCACAACTTAGACTAAGAGAAAAGCTATCCAAATTACCCTCTCAAAAAGTGCTACACACTCTTTTCTCTGTGCCACACAATTTTAATATTATATTCTGTAACATTTGTTTTAATTTTCCTTTTGAAATGGGAGGATCCTAAAGTCTTTCTCAGTTATATTTTTATCTTAGGCCTCAATATAGTTTCAGGCATATTATAAAATTTTATAAATGTTATAGACATTGACTCCTACACAGACATGAGATGTACATGTCAAAATCATCCCTATATTTTATAGCTTTCATTTCTATTAAAAAGTTATCTCCATACAAAATCTCTGTATTTTTCCTTTACTGAACATTCATTGTATCAAAACTACTTATTTTCCTAATGAGTATATTCAACTGGGTTTTTTTTAACACAGCACTATAATGAATAGCAAAAGAACCCAATTCTTGGTAACAGCTCATCTTACTTTTTAAAAAATAAACTAATCCAAATGTTATAGAAACAGCAATTATCTATCTGTGTGTTTGAATACAATTGCTATTACATAACTTATAGTAAGAGCATGAGCTAAAGTTACTGAGTTGTGTCATGTTTATCGTGACTTATTTCACAAAGATCATCATAAAATCATTAATAAAGTGATAATGAATATTTACCCAGATGTCTACATTAGCTTGTAAATATAAATAACACCACATTCTCGGTTAAACTTCAATATGCCCTTGAAAGAATTTCACTTCCTATTGAGGTTTTCTTCCTCCCTGAATTGCCCAGTATGGCAGAACTGTTAAGAAGTATCTCACAAATCATTCCTGCTGATCACACACTGACACTCAAATTCTTGGTGCTCTCATCTAGGTCAAAACTATAGAGACCAGGCTCCTACTGTTTTTGTTTTTATTTTTGTTTTTTCCAAGATTACCCTCCACGAATAATGTTCATAGGATGGAATTGATGGGGTAATATGCTCTGTCCATTATGCCCTCTTTGGAAGACTTTCAGAATAGTGAACAAAAGTGGGAAAAACATTTTTAAAATGGCAGGCATGGAGCTCAGTGTTGCAAATACAATAAGATGTGATAGGAAATGGGTATATTCATTTCTTTATCACTAAAGTCAGGGTGGATTTATCAAGGCTGATTTCAGGATCAACTGCTACATTTTAACAACATTTTCAGTTTCTTATACCCCCTAATATTTGGCTTATACTTGAGTATAACTCGTCCAGATAAACATTTTAATTATGGTAAACTCATACAAGTCTTTGTACAATTTGTCACCTTGGGCTTCCACCTCCAATACATGCAGACCCCAACCTCAAATCTATAAGACCGGTCCAGATATACATGTATGTCTGATTTCTTTTTTTTTTTTTTTTTGCTTTTTGGAGACAGGGTCTTGCTTTGTAGTTCAGGCTGGCCCTGAGCTCACTATGGTGCCCAGGCAAGCCGCCGCGAACTCAGCAATCCTCCCGTCTCTGCCTCCCGAGTGCTGGGATTACAGGCATGAGCCACCACACCCAGCATTATATGTGGTAACCGGAGATCGAACTCAGGTCCTTATGCTTGCGAGGCAGGCGCCGGAACCACTGAGCTAACCCTCCGGCCCGTATGTCTGATTTCTAATTGTGAAATATACTTGTCTACCTCATTTTCCAGAAAGTTTTCATCAACCTCTTAGAATCATTAATTGCAAATACACACTGTAAAGGAACAGTAGTGTCATCTAACTCCATATCACAAAAGTATCCAAAATCCAGCCTTGACTCAGAGGTATGACAGCACTATCATTATAGAAATATTTTAGTTATTAGGATTTCCAGCTTTGGAGAAATGTAGGATCACTCAGTATCAGTCAATGAAAATGCTAGCAATTATTTCCATTAAAAAGGCCGAAACTTGATTAGACATTCATTAAAAAATTTAATGGCAGATAAGTCATGAAACCAAATGCACTAGGCTTTCTCTATCCAGTGGAACATAATTCTCCTCTAACTTGGCAAACTTTACTGCTATAACATATTTATTACGGCAACCTCTTTTTTGATGAATGGTCTGCATTGAGCAATTTCTTTCTGCAACTGTACTCCATGTAACTATGTTGTAACACATTCCATAAACTGAGATTTTAAACTGAAGAGCTAATTTTAAGGGTAGCTATATCAATCGCAGTTCATTGAAGATAAAAGTAGTTCCCTGAATTTTTTTTTTTTTTTTTGCTTTTTGAGACAGGGTCTCGCTTTGTAGTTCAGGCTGGCCCTGAGCTCACTATGTAGCCCAGGCAAGCCGCCGCAAACTCAGCAATCCTCCTGTCTCTGCCTCCCGAGTGCTGGGATTAAAGGCGTGAGCCACCACGTCCGGCATTGTGGTATGCGGTGTTGATTGTTGGTGGGAATGTCTCCACACCCAGCATTATATGTGGTTTCCCGGGGATTGAACTCAGGACCTTGCGCTTGCGAGGCAGGCGCCAGAACCACTGAGCTAACCCTCAGGCCCAGTTCCCTGAATTTTTAATGTCAATAGCATAAAAATAGCAGATTAGGTGCAGTTCCTAAATTAGAGAGAGGTAATTTACTGCTCCACTTTGAATTCCATGCTTTTACAATATAAGAGCAACTCCTCTTCAGACTAAGTAACGGGATAAAAATCAGACATTTCAAATTACCTAATGGGGAAAAAGTACTAAAACCATTTCCTAACAAATGTGTTAAAATGTTGTTCATTATACAGTTTTGGTATCTACAGTGATTAAACTACTAATTCATGTATTTGTATCGTTACATTTTCATAAGACAGATTAGATCAGATCAAATAACACACAAGCTAGAAGATTAGTCGTCCAAAGTACATGCACATTTATCTTTCTGCTCCAAATGTTCCCACATACTACACTCATGTAAGACAGAGGTTGAAGTTTGGTTTTTTGTTTGTTTTTTCTATTTTGGATTTTCAAAGGGTCATTTAAATGCCCCTCCTAGCTTTAAAAGAAAAGTACAAAGTAGAACAATTATTCATCCACTGTTCTGTTCTGGGAGAAGAGCCAAAGACCTTTTGATTATGTTCTAGTAACTGAATAAATCTTCTCACTTCCTATTAAGTAGAGATTTTCTTTGGGATGGAAGTCGTCTAATGTGTTTAAGTATCCCAGCCCCTGAGCTCCACACAATACTGAAAGTGAAAGATTCTAATGATGAGAAGTGCAGTGAAGAGGGATGTCTTTGAGAACTGTTGACCCAGAGCCACCACCAGTGCCAAAGTGTTTATGGCGGAGAGCTAATCTGAGCAAGATGACTAGTGCAGGAAGTTACTTCAACATAATCATGTAGTACAGGAGCTATACTTTAGAAATAATAATTGAGTCTGAAAATGTGAACTAAAATATATTGTTCCCCTAGGTCCCAACACAAGGCCCGGTCAAGGACTAGACAACCCCTTCGGGTAGCACTGAGCCAATCCTCAGCCATGATCTCAAGTAGCAGCAATAACAGCAATCAGACTTCCCAGTATCTCTACTTCTCAACTAGGGCTCTGAGATTGCTGTCAGAAGGCACAAGAAGAAATACTAGAATCCTTGCTAATAAGTCTTATGAAGGAAAGACCAGCCAATTAGAATAATTTAAGAAAACATATACTCTACATGTGTGCAACAGAACCTACCATTTATCCTATTATTTCCAACTGATCTGTTATGTATTTCTATCTTTTCTTTGATTACTTGGGTGATTTACATTAAATAAATATATGCATTTTTACCAGGGAAAGTTTTAAAAGTTCTGACAGGGTAAAGAGAATTCATTTGCTAGTGTCATCTTGTTAATGTTTCTCAATAAAAACAACTGGGAATTGGCAGCTATAAAAAGAAAACTGATTTCACTTAAAAATTTCTTACCACAGAACTGAGAAAGTAGCCTAGCAGTGCTGCAACTGCCTGGCAAGAGCAAGGTCCTGAGTTTGATTTCTGGTACCAAAAAAAAAAAACAAGCTTACTACAAAAAAGGGACAATAACTCACATTAGACACAGTGATGCACAACTGCAATCCCAGCACTGAGGAGGTTAAAGGAGTAGAATCATGAGTTAGGCTGGGCCACACAGGGAGTTCAAAGACTAGACTACAGAATGAGACCCTATCTCAAAAAAAAATCCAAACAGAAAAAGACAATAACAGAAATAAATAGGAAGATTTATTGGTTGACTTTATATTATTAAAGAACTCTAACTCTGCAGTAAATATAAATTAGTGGCTATGAATAGGAAAACTTCAGTATTTCACATATAAAAGTCAAGAACTCAGATGGCCATGATTAGCAAAAGAGCCATACTGACATTATAATTCAGAATGTAAATATCTGTTTAGACATTTAATTAAACTTATGTAATGTTTGACCTTTCCTGCCAGGTTAATTAAACCAAACCATTAATCAATCAATTGGGAAAATTTGGAATCTGGGATTGAACACAGAAAAATAAAAATAACTTGTCTAATGATTTTACCTTTATTACCAAAGCCAGAAAAAGTTAGGATGGGTGAATTTGGTTAAGAAAAAGTGTTAGAGAAGTATGACTTACCAAAAATCCAGATTCAGCCCAGGAAGAATACAAATACACACACATGCACACCCGCACACATTCACATGTGCATGCAGAGAGAGCACTCAAAATCATCAGGCAGTAAATAGGCATTAAATATCTAGGATGGGATTTTTATGGATCAGTCTAAAAACTGGCTCAGAAGAAACAACAAATCTTAAACTCTAATTTGTGGTGAAAGCTTCTAGCTTATGACTCAGACTTTTCTGCTTTTGCTGGGGAGGAAAAGGAGTCCAGTATTTGTTAGCTTAATTCGTTTCTCTGCAAACCTACTCATCAGTCAGACCCCTATGAAGGTTGAAGGGCTAGAATTGAGTTCTCTCTGTGTTAAGCTATGGATAGTATACTTTGTTTAATATTAAACTTTTCCCCAAGGACCAACCATCAATGTTGTTCTCATTTCTTAAGATGTCATTTTTCAAATCTAACGAGATCTTTTAGTGTCTTGTTTACTTTTAGAACAATTTAGGAAAATTTCTTACAATCATGCTATGATTTACAGAATAAAGAAAATTCAGATCACCCCTTCAAAGCCCGTCAGTCCATTTTATCATGTGTTAGATATTTCACATATTCGACTTGGACTTTTTCCCCTACCTTCTCAGTCTCAACTCACGCCCACACCTATCTGAAAGATAAAAATATGTGAATGGTGTTTTTGCCTACTTAGATTTTTAGAGTACCAGCAACAGCTTTGAAAAATCTTCCAGTATAATTTATCTACCCTGTGACATCACTGAACTGTAGTGACTCACATTGCTGGAGTACTTAAGGGCTTACAAAATTTTCTCATTTGAGGTTTACACAGCCCAATGCAATAGAAAGGATAGAACTGCTACTATTCCCTAAATTTACACAGTGGAGAAAATCATACCTCTCAGATGCCAAGTGATATCTAAAACCATATTGCACTAAGTGCAGGAGCTGGGTTGCTGGCTTTAAAGACACTACTTTGACTCTTTCCAATCTTTGTAATGTGACGTTTTCCCTATTAAAATCCAGCATACTCAGTATTTATATTTTTTCATTAAACACAGCCAAATAGTTATAAATGAAGTAGAGAATTTAGAGAACTCTCTATTTAGTCTGTTCTTGATTAAAGTACCCATTTCAACTTCTATGAAGCTTGTCCAGAAGCCTGCATGTGAAAACACCTCTCACAGCTACAACTCAGCTATCAGTTAAAATTAAGAGCAAGAAGGGGCCGGAGGATTAGCTCAGTGGTTCCGGCACCTGCCTCGCAAGCACAAGGACCTGAGTTCAATCCCTGGTAACCACATATAATACTGGGCGTGGTGACACGCCCACCAACAATCAACACCGCATACTACAATGCCGGGCATGGTGGCTCACGCCTGTAATCCCAGCACTCGGGAGGCAGAGACAGGAAGATTGCTGAGTTCGCGGCAGCTTGCCTGGGCACCATAGTGAGCTCAGGGTCAGCCTGAACTACAAAGCAAGACCCTGTCTCCAAAAAGCAAAAAAAAAAAAAAAAAAAAAAAAAATTAAGAGCAGGAAAAATGAATGGTCCAAGAAATTGTTCTTGGATTCTTTGATAAAAGCCTGTCAGTTTGTGTCTATGAAAATTCTAATCATGATTGATAGTATTAATATCTAAGAGTAATTAAAGATATGCTCATAACTCCTCATTTTTCAACTTCATGTGTTTTTGCATATCTTGAGCAGCATAAAGCCAGAGCCTGGGACTTATTTCCTTTTACATAGTTGCAGACAATCTCAATGCTTTTAGTTCAATAAGTTTCAACAGAGGTTTGGCTTATTTTTAAATAACTGACAGACACTTAGAAGCCATGACAGGTTCTACTTTACACTGACTAATCTATATGTTCCTCAACAGCACTTGTATGAAATTACATTGTTGTTCTTGCTGTGTTCATAAGCACAATCTTTTCTTCAGTAGATTCACTAATAAAGGTTATATTTGCAATTCAGTTTTTAACCATAACATGAAACTGAATCACTTATCAATCTCTGTAACTCAATAATGTACTTGTGGGGGGTATGAAGAGGTAAAGAAAATTCACAACCAGTATATAACCACTTCTGTATTATTCCCTAGTATACCATGGTCGTCTTCTTTTTCTACAAAATAATAATTCTTAATCAAATATATTTATTTGAATTTAAGGTTTTAAAATACATTGTACATTTAAATACACTTAAAAATATGTGCCATGTAAAGTATATCTTAGCAAATTTACATGTTATAATATACTTTATATGTCATATAGCCTATATGTACATATATTCATGTGTATCAATACATATATATTTCTAATCTCCAAAAGAAATGTGAAAAAGGTCCATTTAGTGAATCTACTTATTACTATTTTCCTTTTATTTCAAGGCACATAAACATGTACAGAAATTAGAGCAATGTACATAAATCCTGGAAAAAACGAGTATTTCCCTTCAGAAAACATGTCAATTAGACTGAGGCAAAAGAACCAGAAGTCAGCCCTGGCTGAGTGAAAAAGGTTTTGTTGGGACGGAGTACTCAGTGGTTCTGGCGCCTGCCTCGCAAGTGCAAGGTCCTGAATTCAATCCCCTGGTAACCACATACAATGCTGGGCATGGTGACTCACGCCCACCAGCAATCAATCAGCAATCAGCACCACATACCACAGTGCCAGGCATGGTGGCTCACGCCTGTCATCCCAGCACTCGGGAGGCAAAGACAGGATTGCTGAGTTCGAGGCTTGCCTGGGCTACATAGTGAGCTCAAAGCTAGCCTGAACTACAAAGCGAGACCCTGTCTCAAAAAAAAAAAAAAAAAAAAAAAGGTTTTGTTATGGGGATGTCAGATGGTGCAAAAATCCCCCCAGCAGGCAGAGAAACCAGCTCAGAACTCAAACAGAGAAGGAAAGGGGCCCCCACTGCAATCACTGACCTCCTTGTAGGAAGCTGCTGCTGTCACTGCAGTGACCCAGGAAATTGCCACCTGTTGCTGCTTTGTCCACAACTCACTTCAGTCAACGTTAAGAAACCTGAAAAGAGAATCCAGTTAGCTTGGCTGTCATGTGTTCTCACCTTCAGTTTAGTGTTGGGGGTGCTCTGCAGTGGGAACCATCGACCTGAGATGGGGGGCAGAGGGAGTCCTGAATGGAAGCAAAGACTGCCCCTAGAAGTAGATTCCGTGCTCGGGGTGACCATGACCTCTCACACAACTACTCTTCACTTAAATTGGGGGTTTTGTTTTGGTTTGTTATTTTCTTTGCTCAGGGCTTTTGCACTGAGCTACATCCCCAGACTACTACACTTTTGTAACTTTTTAAAATTTAATTTATTGGTACATTATATATACACATCTCAACATTGAGAATTTGTACCAGTATATAGTATGACTTAATTATATTTTTTTAGTTTTAAGACAGGGTCTCACTAAGTCAGTAAGATACCCAGATTAGTTTAAACTTGTGATTCTCCTGCCTTAGGCACCCAGAATGCATAGTGTAGCTCTTTTGCAACACATACTTACCATTTCCCCCAAAGAAGATAATCTAATTTCTCATTACTTTGTGCACTTATTTCAAAGTCTAGGCTCTCTTATGAGACATCTTTTTATCCTCTAGTTTCATCATGATTCTATTTCAATGTGCATGAAGTTATGGGAAAAATAATCAGTAAATATAATCTCCATCTGTTATGGCTTAAAGTATGTTCTACCCTTTCCCTCTAATTGAGGAAGACCTGGGTCAAAGGTTTATTCAATATAGACCTAACCCCTAGTAATTCAGACTCTGATTATATTCTAAGATGGGGTCTTTATGGAGGTATTTAAGTTAAAGGGAGATTATTGGGATTATCAGTCCAATATGATTGGTATATTTATAGAAAGAAGTGCAATTTGGACTCAGAGATACCCATAGAAGTAAAACAGCATGAAAAGATAATTGGAAGAGATGGCTATTGACAAGCCAAGGAGAAAGTCCTAGATCCAGAACCTTCCATAGCAGTTCTAAGAAGCAGCCAACCCTGCCAACACCTTTATTTGCAACTTGTAGCTTTTGTGAGACAATATGCCTCTGTTAAACCACCTCATTTGTGTTATCATGAGACAAAAGCTTTAGTCAACTGATACACTGTCCAAACATCTTTCGCATAACAATAGGGAAAAGAAGAAAATAAACTGGAAAAACACACACATAAAAGAAACACACCAATCAGGTGAATGAAATAGACAGTATTCTTTGTATTAGTCAACCTCTACTTTTAGGGATACATTGTAGCAACAGTTCCTTTCATATTAGCTAATTTATGCACAATTCAGATATAACAATACCAATATTTAAAAGGTTAGTAGTATTATGCTTCTCTCTTAATCAGAACTGAAACCAAAGTGTCAACATACTTTATGGAAATTCCATTCTTTAGGTTCACACTCAAAAAATGTCACTCTGTTCTAGTAGTAGTTCCTGAGCTAAATAAGTTCCTGACATGAGAAGAGCTGTGAACTACTCAATAATAGAATTCTCTAGATTTCTAATATCTCTCCATTTATATTAGGATAGTTTATAGTCAACAAACATTTATGAAATATTACTATATTAATTACTATGATGGTCTGTGCTTAAAACTAGATGATACACATAATAGTGTTTTTACCTGCAAAGAACTCAGTTCAGAGTAGAAAGGAGGTAAGTAAATAAATTATTTAATAAAATATGCTTAGGTCATGAGGATGTTATGGTGATTCAATGGATACATAAGCGGCATAGGGCAGGCAAAAATTCTAAAAGCCTTCCATCAAATTCATTAAAACTGCTCTGAGCAGGTTGAATCCTGACTGTACAACTTCAAGAGTAAGTGTCTATAACTCAAAATCTGGAGTGCTTGCACAAGCAAAGATGCAACGCACATGCACACAAGACAACTGCTGGGTGTAATTAATTTAATAACCACTTAAGAAACAGAATCGAGCTTAGGAATGGTAGGCATTTGATTAGACATGTATATCAGTCTTGATATACAGTTTAATCTGTATCATTTTTAAACAGGCCCAGAGAAGGCTCACAGAGAAACTGGCAGAAGGTACAACAGCAAGGGGAAGCCAAGGGGACATTTTCAGGCACACAACCCTTCCTTGGGAAGATCTCCTTCTCTACATCCTGCACCTTTTTGGAGGTAAAAGTTGGAGCTCTTGTCTGCTCTGATACGCTCACAGGTATCCACAACCCTGAAGGGGCACTTGGATACTCTGTCTAAATACTGGGATCTTGGTTTGATTTTTTACTCCAGTCCAAGATTGGCCTATTTGCACATAACTCAGGTTATCTTCCTCTTCCTTGGTCACTCACACTCAAGAAACAGGAAGAAACAGTGCTCCCCACCCTTTATTTCATTCTCTCCCCACCCTACCCACAGGTACCATGAGGACATTCCCACAGGACATGTGACCCCAACTGATGCAAAGTAGCCATAGAGTATGTATAACTGGGCTTCAACTCACCAAAATGCCCTTGACAAAATATAATACTTTCTCAGATAAAACCAGTCATCTGTATCCGTGGTTTCTGTTTCCAAGGATTCAACCAACTGCAGTTTTAAAATATTTTTTAAATTGTGTGTTTCAGATATATACAGATTTGTAAAATTTATTTCTTAAAGGATATAACATAACCACTATTTTCATAGCATTCATGTTGTGTTACACATTATAAGTAACATAGAGATGATTTAAAGTATATAGAAAGATGTGTGCAAAAACCATTCCATTTTGTATAAAGGATTTGAGGAACCACAGATTTTAGAATCTGGCTTGGGAAAGAAAGATAACAACTACATGAGCATAAGGACAAGATGGTATCTATCTCACTGTTTCAAAGGAAGAACATTTAAAACAGGTTTATATGTAACCTCCCACACCTAAAATCTTCGATATCATTGCTCCCATGAACAATGTCTTATTTATCTTTTTCAAACCAATGCTATATTGCACTTTTTCTGGGCAACCTAAAAATTCTAACTACACGTAATATTTTATATACTTAGATTTGAGCAGACAGGTGATAGAAAAGTATGAGGGAGGAAAGTTCCCTGGGGAATTACAGTGAAGACAAATGCACTATTAAGGTTGTTCCATATAGATTCTAATTTCACTTTTTCTTCTTCTGAGAGTTATAAGAAGAGGTGAATTTGTTGCCTTAGGTGTTTAGTTACCTAATAGCAGAAATGTAGTTTATATGTATTTGTCAAATATGAAATATGCTTCTGGCAGTCTTCTATTTATTCATTCATGAATTTAAGTATGTTGCTTAAAATCTTATGTTTACATTGATGCTCACTATTTCCAAGTTTCCAAAAAGAATCATGTAACTCCAGAGGAAAAGAATAATGAAATAATGATAAGTGATGTATGCAGGTTTAATTGCATAATTCCCAAAAACTGTCATGTATAATCAGAGCTCAATTTAAAAATAAATACTATTCATCACATGGGTGACTGGCATTAGAGAAGCAGCAATAAGATAAGAAATGAGAAAATTGGTTCTCTCAGACTGTAATGCAACTTCATTAACTTGGATAACAGAGATGAAGAGCTCCAACATGATATTTAATATTTTTAATATTTATATTTAATATTTTTAATAGTGGTTTCTGCTCAAGCTTTAGATGTATTACATATAGGGTAAAGGAAACTAAAGCATTAGTCCACCCAAATAAATCAAGAAGAGATAGGCAAATACTGATAGCCGAGGGATATACATCTCTAAATGATAAACAGGTGAGCCCCACTCACAGGGCCTGATTTGTAATGTGCAGTCTGATGACAACCCAGCAGCCTCACCTCATCTTTCCATCAGCAAGAGCAAAAGCAGTAGCCAAACAGGTACAACAGATACCTCTGGGTCTCCTGCCCCAGTTTCCTCTGTCTGGAGAAAGATTCAGCCTCATAGTCCTTGCTAAACTGTACACTGATATTTCTATACATGAAATTCTAATATTTTTCCCAACATCAGCACTGTGGCTACTTTGTAGATTTAAAGTTCATACTTACACTCCTAGGGAATTGGGCTTATGGAAAGATATGAGGTGATGAAGTCAGGTGATGCTTGTCAATGTCAAGTCTTACACAGCTGCTCTGGAGACCATACAGAAGTGCCTCTTTACTGAGCCTCAGCTGATTTCTTACTCTAAGAAGTTAAACTCATGAAATGGTAAAGATTTCTAGCTGTGGAATCAACAGATCTGGATTCTAGCCCTGGTTCAGCCATTTGCTAACTGGATATCCTTGGACTGATTTTTAACCACCCTGTGCCTTAGTTTCTTCATACATAAAATAGGGATAAAAATACAGCTACTTTGGTAATAAACATAACTCTGCACATGGCACTTGCTGCAGTGCCAGGCTCAGAGTCGTCATGGAACTCCCATTCCAACTCCTAGTCCCACTCTCACACCACTACCACTTAATCACACTGCTACTCCTTATTCTACTTCTGTTACTACCTTACCACATTATCATCACCTTATGATATAACTTCTACCATACTATACTTTGACTACTATCTTACTGTGTTGCTGTTTCTGTCTTCTCACACTCCTACTATTGTCAGACCACATGACTCCTAGATTACTGTATTACTGCTATTACTCTGTACTACTACTTAACCAATACATGTGCCTTTGTTTCCTGGGGCTGCTGTAACAAAACACCACAGACTAGGTGGGCTGACAGAAATTCATTTTCTGATAGTCTCAGAGGATAGAAATCTAAGGTCAAGATATCAGCAGATTCGGTTTCTTCTTGCCTCTCTTGGGCTTGCATATGACTACCATCTCACTGAATCACCACATGGTTTACTGTCCGGGCTTTCCAAAAAATCAAAAGCAGTAACATGATTATATGTATAGAAAGCACTTTATTTTAAGGAATTGGCTCTGCAACTACAGAGGCTCAGCAAGTCCAAAACCTGATAGGCAAGACCAGCAGGATGAGAATCAGGAGAGTCTGATGTAGACAGGAAGTTGCCCTTAAGACCTCTGAAGAACCAGGAAGTTACCCCTTGAGTCAACCATAGAGTCAGGAAGAGCCAGTAACTCAGATGAAGTCAAGAAGATTGGGCTACAGAATTCCATCTGATTTGAGGGACATCAGCCTTTTCTAGTCAGGCCTTCAACTGACTGGAGGAGACTCCACGTTATGGACAGCAATCAGTTTTATTCAAATCCACCAATTTAAATTGCAAATCTCATCCAAAACACCTCACACGAAATGTCCAGAGTAATGTTTGACCAAATATCTACTCATCATGGCCAAGGCAAATTGACACACAAAATGAACCTCATACATGGTCATTCCTCTTTGAATATGCATCCCCTGGTATCACTCTTTGTGTCTAAATTTTCTCTTTTTATGAAGACATTAGTCAAACTGAACCAAAACCCACACAGCCTCATTTTAATTCAATCATTGTGTAAAGGACTTATCTCCAAGTACAGTCATTTTCTGAGGTGCTGGAGGATAAATCTCTGGAAGGACACAAAAATATAGCTGATGCTAACTCATTTCTACTGCATTTAACTATCCTTAACAATTCTACCACTACTACTACTGTCACTGATATTCTTCTTCCTCCTGCAATTACTAAAATTATCATTAGGTTCCTTCTAGTTTCAATTTCCTATCATTCCATAAAATACATTGTATATAGATGGTAACATGAAGCTCAGAGTCTCTGCCAGGACTGAATGTGAACTTGGCCCATACCAGTCATGGACAATTACCAGGAACAAGTTCAACAGTTAAGAGGTTTTGATCAAGGAGCAAATGTCAAATTATAAAGAAGCTGGGCCAGTAGAATGAGAAAACCAATAGCCCACCTGAGAGGAGTTTTCATCTGTCAGTAGGTACCAGCTGGAGCATTATGCTGCTCAGGGAGACAGACTTTCTTGTACTCTGTACAGCAGCCATGGAGTTAGTCACTTAACCAGCCTCTCTGATTTTTCAGCACTAAGAAACCTGAAGGATAGTTAATTTTTGTGCCTTTAATTATCCACTTGTATTTATCAATTTATGTTAACTTCTAAAAATAATTGAAAAATGTGCCAGTGAAGGACTAAATAAGAATTTAAAAGGCCATAAATCTGCATTGTATTTATGCCTCATAGGTACAAATTGGCCAGCATATACAGATTTTACCAATTCATTTCATATTCCAAATGAAGGAAATTGTACAAAGTAAGGTTCCCAAAGATGGAGTCTGAGTCATTTTTAAATTTGTATCTCCCATTGTATCTCTTTCAATTTTTTTTTTACATTATCTTTGTTCAGGAAATACTTATTGAGTCTAATAAAGACAAGATTCCCCAAATTCTGGTGATGCCAGCTCTACTGCTGCTCTCATTGTCATTCAAAACTGTGTACCAGGGAGACTCATGCTCACCAGCAATCAATACCACATACCACAGTGCCAGGCGTGGTGGCTCACACCTGTCATCCCAGCACTCGGGAGGCAGAGACAGGAGGATTGCTGAGTTCGAGGCTTGCCTGGGCTACATAGTGAGCTCAGACCAGCCTGAACTACAAAGGGAGACCCTGTGTCAAAAAAAAAAACCAACTCTGTACCAGGCTCAGCTATTGTGTTAGCCATCCATCAGAAAGAGTTACAGTGTGGATGAACCAAGGGTTGAGGCTATAATCCAGAAAAGAGTTCAAGTCAACCCAGCAGCCATTTACTCAGCCTGTGGTACACAGAAAGCACTATAGAACTTTTATCCAGTAAGGCAGACATGAATGTGTGGACATGAATATCCATAATTCCAGACAATTGTTTGTACTTATGGAGATAAAAATAATGAACTGGAGATGCAGAATAATATGCCTAACACAACACAAGAAAGTGCAGTTGGTGCCCGATTGTGGAGCAGTTTGAAGGCTAAGGACCACTGTAATCACTACTGATAAATTCTGTCGCCATTCATAAAGACTGGAAACAGAAGCACAAATCCTTCAGAGCCTTATTACCTCAACAGACACAGAATAAAGCAGTCCAAAAGTACTGACACCACCATACCATATCAGTGATAATATTATCTTTTCTAGAACATTCAGTTATATACAGATACATACCAAAAATATTTTGTTTTCATCTATATCATTTAAATCAGTCAGAATTAAAATGCTTTAATGACATATCCAACAAGATAAAAATTATTAAAGTGGAAATATTACATAATCCCCCGAGGACACCATTCTGTAATCATAAGACCAATTCACTCCTCCCTTGGATGTGAAAGGAAGAGGGAAAGAAAAAATCAAAGAGCAAATGATGACTGACAAAGAGCTAGTATGGAAAGAGAATAGAGAGCAAAAGCCACATGCTAAGGCTAGGGACACAGAGAGTTGGCATGAGGGTGAAAGGGGGAGGGGTCTGTTGTTTCTGAATAAGAAAGTTCAAAAGAATTGGGCACAGGGCAAACAGTGTACAGTGGTTATGATTTGGACACAGTTGATATCCCTTGAGAGATTCTCATAAAGGACAGATTTCCTCAGGGCATGGTACCACATGCCTGGAGTCTCAGCACCCAAGAGGCTGAGCAGGAAGAGCTCAAGTTGAGACCAACCTGGAAAAGACACTATTTTGAGAAAAAAAGGAAAGAAAAAATGAAAATAAAACAGATTTTCTCCTTAATTTAGGTGAGGAAATAAGACTCATTATTAAGCTCAATTAACTGGGGTTGCAATGGAAATTAATGTATTTTGGTTGAATGAAAGGGCAGTATCATTACACCAGCATTTCCTAGTTATACAATTGAATTCTGATTTAACCCAGAAAACCATTTTCTTAACCTACTAATACAATTTCAAGGTAATGAATATGAAAATGAAACATTTTAGGGATTTTATTTAGGATATGGGTTTTTGTTGTTGCCTATCTACTTATTATTTTTCCCAGAAGCAAACTACTTAAAGTTTCTAGGTCAAAAAGAAAACCTCTCCACAGCAAATGAATCATTAATGCAAATATTTAATAAAAGCTTCATTTCTTCACAACCTATGGAATCCCACTAGCTAATTAATGTTCATCTTTTATAGGGTCATGTTTTTATTTATAATAAAGACATGCATATATGTGTATTCATATATCCTAATTGGTATGCATGTAATGAATGTCACACATACACACAACAACAATCAGATTTGTCATTTGTTTACCAATTGTATCTAACATCAAGAGTTTCTGGAGTCTGAAAGTAATCACCCACAGGATATTAACACATAATGCAAACACAAGTACTTTTTCCTCAGTATTCCAGAAAAATCTTCTCCTTCTTATCTAATGTCAGATGGAAAATTAAAACCTGACAGGTCAAAAATTTACATATAGTTTGTAATACCCAAAATACCAAACATCTGTATCCAGACCTGAGATAGCTCTAAAATAACCAACTGGTAAGCAGAAGAATCACACAATCTACAGAAGGTAAATACAAGGCTTGACATCCATGAGATCAATGTGGAATAAGAATCTAAGTCAGACAAAGAACGACTCTTAAATATTTATTCAGTAAACTATTTATCATTGTAGCTTGGAACATACCATTATTTAACAACTGTGAATTATCATGACAACTAGCCAGAAATTACCCCTCAGATGCCAAGAAACTTTCAGTTTTCCACAAATAATCATAAGTAATGGATATGTATATATGATAAATATAAAAGGATAATGAGAAGATATTTGCAGTTTCACTAAAAGAATTGCATCCTTCAATTGAATCAAAGCTAAATGTAATTCTGAACACACATTCTCCATTATTTTTTAACAAAGTTTTTTTAAAACAATTTTTTATTTGAATCTTTAATGGCATATTACATATACACATCATGATCACACACAATATTGAGAATTTGTTCCAGTATATGACACAATTTAATTCATTTTTTCCCTAATGTTTTTATTAGTACATGTTGGCAGTACATAATGTCTGCATTCACATGGGAGGCTGATATGTATACATAATACACCCTAATTCTTTTTACTTCCCCTGTCCCTTCCTTCCCCTGCCCTCCATCTCTTGGTCTCCTTTTCATTTGCAAAATTTCTGTCTCCATTTCCTTTGATAAAGATCACTGGAAGGACATGAGGGTAGGCAGGAGTCTCCACTCAGTTCTTTATCTCCTACATCCTTTTCAGTCTCAAATCACACCCCAAGAAAAGTAGAGGCAGTGTTACAGCTGGGTGTTTGCCCCCACACAGATGCATACTGAAATGTAATTGCCATTGTAATCATATTAAGAGGTGAACTTTTACAAGGTGATTAGCTTTCAGTGAATTAACTCCATAATGGCAAATATAGATTCCATATAAAAGGATGAATCAGGCCCTTCTATCTTTTTCTTTTTTTCTCTATTCTCTGCTATGCAATGCCTTTCACCATATAATACCTTCATTGTGTTATGACACAGCAAGAATGCCCTCACCAGCTACAAGCACCTTGATAATGATCTTTCAGCCTCCATGACTGTGAGTCAGTGAATTTCTGTTCATTATAAATTACCTGGTCCACATGATTCTTTTGTACCAAAAAAAAAAAAAAATGAACTAAAGGAGGTGGAAGGAGAAAGAATATGAGTTGAGAATCAATCTAGGGAAAAGATGCTCTGACAGCTCACAGATAAGTTGTTTCACCCACACCATGTTTTCAAGTACAGAAAATTAACATGGAAAATAAGTCCAGTTTCTCCAGATGATCTAGAATCTTTGAATTCCTATACTGCCCTCAGCTAGAGTTGAATTGCTCTGGATATCTTTAAATAGACTAGGTAAGTCTCTAGTTTACTTCAATTTTGACCTCTCCCTAACTAATGTCTTTTACCTGATCCACTTAACTCCTGTGTGTTAAATGTCACAAAAGTGCTAGACAAAGAGCCTCCACACTGATCTCTGGAGTCGCTGCGCCAGTCTACACTCCCTCCAACAGTGAAGAAGGGTTCCTTTCTCCTCACAGCTCCCTCAGCATTTGTTGTTGGTTGATTTTGTGATAGCAGCCATTCTCTCTGCAATGAAATCGAACTTCAGTGTAGTTTTCATTTGCATCTCTCGAGTAACCAGCCATGTTGAACATTTCTTCATATGTTTCTTTGCTACTTTTATTTCTTCATCTGAAAAATGTCTGCTCATGTAAGATGTCCATTTTTGAATGTGGTCTTTAGGACTCAAAGTCTCATTTGACCCTGCTATTCCCCTGCTAGGTATATACACGAAAGAGTTAAAAAGAATCATACCACAGCAATATATGTACACTCATGTTTATTGCAGCTCAGTTTGTGATTGCTAAATCATGGAAACAGCCCAAATGCCCATCAACATGGGACTGGCTAAAGAAGATGGGGTTTTTCTATAGAATGGAATGCTACTCAGCCATAAAAAAATTATAAATTTGAGTAATTTATACTCAAAAGGATGTACCTTGAGGACTTTTTTTTTTTTGAGACAGGATCTCGCTTTGTAGTTCAGGCTGGCCCTGAGCTCACTATGTAGCTCAGACAAGCCTTAACTCAGCAGTCCTCCTGTCTCTGCCTCCCCAGTGCTGGGATTACAGGCATGAGCCACCACACCCAGCAATGTGGTATGTGGTATGTGGTATTGATTGCTGGTGGGCGTGAGTCACCACGCCCAGCATTGTATGCGGTTACCAGGGATTGAACTCAGGACCTTGCACTTGTGAGGCAGGCGCGGGAACCACTGAGCTAAATCTCCAGCCAAGGACATATTCTTAAGTGAAATAAATAGGACACAAATGTGTAAGTACCATATCTTTTCTCTAGTATGAAAAACCGTAGGTATAAATGAATGCCAAAATGTATGATAGGTAATGTGAAATAAGAAGAAAATATGCAAAAAGAAAAGGAAAAGAGGGGGTAGGGGAAAGTAAAAAAAAGGAAAGAAAAAACTTGAAAGTTAACAAAAAAGGAAACAAAGTTTATATATATGGGGGTGAGGACTGTAGAGAGGGCAGGGGAAAGGGGAAAAATGAAAATGAAGATGTGTCATGTACAGGTGTAAATTCTCAATGTTAAATGTAATCATATTGTATGCATAAAGTGTACCAATAAAAATCAATTAAAAATAAAGTAAAATAAAGTTCAATCTATCTGTAAAAAATTGCTAGACAAAACTGTCTAGAATTATATGCATTCAAAAAGGTTCTATATTTTTTAAATTGAGCTTATTGACACATTTTACATATGTATTATGATCAAATTCAACATTAAAAATTTGTACCAGTATATGGGACATCTTTTTTTTTTTTTTTTTTTTTGCTTTTTGAGACAGGGTCTCGCTTTGTAGTTCAGGCTGGCCCTGAGCTCACTATGGTGCCCAGGCAAGCCGCCGCGAACTCAGCAGTCCTCCTGTCTCTGCCTCCCGAGTGCTGGGATGACAGGCGTGAGCCACCACGTCCGGCATTGTGGTATGCCAGTGTTGATTGTTGGTGGGTGTGTCTCCACGCCCAGCATTATATGTGGTTACCGGGGATCGAACTCAGGACCTTGCGCTTGCGAGG
Source organism: Thryonomys swinderianus (assembly GCA_004025085.1). Classification (NCBI taxonomy): domain Eukaryota; kingdom Metazoa; phylum Chordata; class Mammalia; order Rodentia; family Thryonomyidae; genus Thryonomys; species Thryonomys swinderianus. Next base: position 24,794 of record PVIC010000134.1, on the reverse strand, counting down.
CAGGCGCTGGAACCACTGAGCTAACCCTCTGGCCCAGGGACATCTTGATTCTCATGTTTTCCCATTTCCCTGTCCTCCCTACAACCCACACCCCCTTTATACATAAACTTTGCTTCCATCTTTTTACTATCAAATTTTTTCTTGCCCTTTTTACTGTTCCCTACCCCCTGTCCCTTTTCCCTCTGAACATGTTCTTCCAATTTCAAGTATGTATCATACAAAAAAACATAAAGAGAGAAAGAGTCTTAGTATCTGGAGTTTGTGAACATGTGTGAGACTAAAGGACAATATAGTATAAAAAGGCTCTATAAATTCTGGAGCTTCTTTGGAGCTCCAGGTCTACACAAGAATAGGTGGCAGGATATGGAAATTGGCTATCAGTCCACACAGTATGTTACATAAAAGGTATTTGGCAAATGTTCATTGTCACAAACTAAGGGTAGATTGGACCATATATCTGCATACAGCTCATCTTTTTGTACATCTTTCGTTTATTCAAATCCAAACCCATGGATTAAGAAACAACTTTAAAAGAAAATGTTTCTGGAATGTTTGAGGATCACAAAGCTTTCACTGCCATGAAGTTGTCAGGTCACATGTTGGGGCAAGATGGTGTACAACAGGAAAAGGATTTGATGAGGCACTAGGATTCCTGGGTGTACTGATTGCACAGAACAATGTTTATTCACTGTCACCTACATACTACTATGTGCTAAAGATATGAATGTGAATACAACGAGGTCCTTTAAGGAGTTTAGGATTGAAATAAATTACTGCAGTGAAAGTCATGTGATCTCGGAAAAGTCATTTAACCTTTCTACACCGTTTTCTTACCACCAAAAAAGAAGTGGCTATTTCTGTTTCTTGGGCCTTATTTCTTGCTACAGTAAGAAACAAGTGTATGTTAGTTTTTCATTACTGTAAGAAAAATACATGAGGTAACCAACATAAAAGAAAAAAGTTTGTTTTAGCTCATCATTTTAACAGTTTCTATAGTGTGTGGGACCTGTATCTTTTGGACTGTAGCAAAGCTGAACATCATGGTCAAGAATGGTCAGAGCGAGCTCCTTACCTCCTGGTGGCTAGGTAGCTGAGATGAAGAGGATGGTATTCCATAACCTTCTTCAAAAGCAGCCACCAGTGACCTAAGATCTCCCGCTAGACATCACCACCTTCTAAAAGTACCTAACTGAAGGCAAAGCCCTTAACTTATGTACCTTTGGGGATATTCTGGATCCAAACAACAGCAAGGTGAAACAAGGGGCTTGCATACTTTGCAACAGTATGAAGACGATAGATTGGCATTCTCTTGCCTCTGCTTCCTAGGATATTTATATAATAATAAGCATGAGACACCCCCATTCCCAGTACAGAAAAAAAAATATTACAAAGAAAAATATCAAAGTTTTATAAAGAAATGGCCCCAAAGAATATGTTGCATACCAACTGGTCTCTGGGACCAGATGAATAATACAAAAATAAATCCTGAAGGCAAAAAGAGAGTCTGGCTTGGACATATTCTCCACCCACACCTCTCAATCTCATCTACCTCTTTCTCACCTAGACCTGGAGAAGTTGCATAACTCAAAACATGTTTCTTTTAGTTGAGAATAACAAAGGATTTTCATCTGACACACATTAGAGGCATCTAAGGCAGAGCATGAATGACCCACTTGAAGAAGTCTAGAAAGAAAGAGGTGTGGGTGACCATTTTGTTGATAGATTCAACAGGGAGCAACTGTGCATTACTCGCTCAGAGAAAGAGATCCGGAGATTTTTCCTGTTGGCCAGAGTGAACTACTCAATAGAGTGCAAAAGGTCTCTGTTACTCCTGTGTCCTATCAATTATAATTCATACAGAGGCATAGGTGTCTCCAGTAGAACAAGCCCAGACACATTCCTCAGACAGCCAGAGAGTGTGCAAGGAGTTACAAGCAAGAACCTGATTCATAGAGGCACCTTTGGAGGCACAATGAAGTACCTCAGACAAAGACAGGAACAAGAGAGGGACCCTAGTAACTACCACACTGGAGAGATTCCAACTTTCATTCCATGTTCCTGCATCCAAAATTTTCAAAGGCAGCCACTTTTCACCAACTGCCAGGTCAGGGAGCCAAAGGTAGAAATCTACCCAAGGGTCTTTGTTTCTGTCCTTTTACGTTTCTCTCTCCCTCCCTGCATTGCCTCCTCTTGTTTTGTAGGCTTCAGACTAAAACAGGGTCCAGCTAGGCCAAGGAGATTTGAGATTGAATTTTATTTGGAGTTTTGACTGAGCATGGACAAGACTGGGCAGAATAAAGACTGAATTAAAGCTGTGTCTGTAATTTACAATGACTACTGGACTTCTGTCTACTTTCCTGAACAGAAAGCATACAGACCCATACCCAAGCCCAGTAAAGTATTACATTCCACCTTAGCTCATGAAAAATAAAGCAAAGCCAGACAAGGTGGCATATGACTGCAATGCCAGCTACTTAAAGAGATTGTGGCAGAAGGATCTTAAATTTGAAGCAAACCAGGGCACCTTCACAAGACTCTGTCTTAAAATTTAAAGAAATAAATAATAAAAAGGTTAGGAATATAGCTCAGTAGTAGAGCACCACTATGATTCATCCCTAGTATCTCACAAAAAAAGAGTAAAAACTTAGGGCATTTGATCAAAATCTACACACTGTACCCCATATGTATGTACCATATAAATAGGGATAAAGCTGGTACAAAGCATTGTAATTTCCTCTTTTTTTAATTGAATTCTCTATTGGTACAATTTTATATACATCTCACAATCACATATAACATTAGGGAATTTGTACCAGTACATGACACAAGTTAATTCTCATTTTTACCCATATCCTTACCCACCCACACCTCCCCAACCCCTTTATACATACTTTTATTTTCTTTCTGTATCATATTTATTCCTTCCCCTCATTATATTCCCACACCAAATTTCCCATGGAAATTTCCCATTCTATAAAAGCTGTCATACTTTCTAGAGCTCATTTGCATCTACAGGTATTCATGTCCAAAAGAAGATCCGGAATTTGCCTGTGATCTATTGATTTCACTTATTAGCATATCCTCCAGGTGTCTCCATTTGCACTTATATGGATGATCTTGTCATTCTTTATGGCAGAGTAACACTCGATTTTATTAAAAAACCACATCTTCTTTATCCACTCTCCTGTTGATGGGCATTTGGGTTGTTTCCAAGATTGAGCTATCACGAACTGAGCTGCTATGAACAAGGGTGTACATCTGTCTTTCCAATGTGAGTTTTTAAATTCTTTTGGGTATATTCCCAGCAAGGGGATAGCAGGGTCAAATGGGACCCCTAGTCCTAGTTTTCTGAGGAATCTCCACACGGATCTCCACAATGGTTGCGCAAGTCTGCAATCCCACCAACAGTGGAAAAGGGTTCCTTTCTCCCCACAGCCTCGCCAGCATTCATTCTTGGTTGATTTTGTGATCGCGGCCATTCTTTGTGGAGTGAGATGAAATCTCAGTGTTGTTTTCATTTGCATCTCTCGAATGACCAGTGATGTGGAACATTTCTTCATATGCTTCTTGGCTGCTTTGACTTCTGCCTCTGAGAAGTGCCTGTTCATTTCAGATGCCCATTTTTGAATTGGGTCTTTAAACTTGGGGAGGCTAATCTGTTTGAGTACTTTATATATTGTAGATAATAGCCCTTTGTCTGATAAACAGCTAGTAAAGATTTTTTCCCATGTTGTTGGTTGTCTTCTGGCAGTGCCAGCAACTTCTTTGGCTGTGCAGAAGCTTTTCAGTAGGATGAGGTCCCATTTGTTGATTCTTTCTGCTAGTTCTTGTGCTAGAGAGGTTTTATTCATAAAGTCTCTGCCTAAGCCAATGTCTCCAAGAGTTTTACCTAGCCTGTTTTCCAGCAGGCTTATTGTTTCTGTTTTAATGTTTAAGTCTCGTAACCATTGTGAGTTTAGTTTTGTGCATGGTGAAAGAGATAGCTCTAGCTTTAGCTTTTGGCAGGCTAAAGCCCAGTTTTTCCAGCACCATTTGTTAAAGAGGCTGTCTTTCTTCCATTGGGGATGTTTGGCTCCTTTGTCAAAGATAAGGTGGCTTAGTGTATCCAGAGTTGTTTCTGGGTTTTCTAATCTATTCCACTGGTCTTCAGGTCTATTACTTTGCCAGTACCATGCAGTTTTCATCACAGTGGATTTATAGTAGAGTTTTAAATTGGGGATTGTAATACCCCCTGCCATGTCGTGGTTGCTTAGAATTGCTTTTGCTATTCTAGGTTTCTTATGTTTCCAGATGAATTTTTGTATTATTTTCTCTAACTCTGTGAAGTATAGCATTGGAATTTCAATTGGAATTGCATTGAATCTATATAGTAGTTGTGGGAGTATAGCCATTTTGACGATGTTGGTTCTCCTTCTTACCCAGGAACAAGGGTTATCTTTCCACTTTCTGGTTTCCTTTTCTAGCTCAGTTTTCAGAGTCCTATAGTTTTCAGAGTAAAGGTCTTTCACTTCCTTTGTTAGATTGATTCCTAGATATTTCATTTTTCTGGGTGCTACTGTGAAAGGGATTGCCTCCCCAATTTCTCTTTCAGTGAGTCTGTTGTTTGTGTAGACAAAGGCTGTTGACTTTTGAGCATTGACCCTGTATCCAGCAACACTACCAAATTTGGTAATTAAGTCTAGCCGTCTTTTGGTTGAGTTTTTAGGACCCTCTAGATAGAGTATCATATCATCAGCAAATAATGACAGTTTAACTTCTTCCTTTCCTATCTTTATTCCTTTTATATCTTTATCCTGCCTGATTGCTATGGCTAATGTTTCCAGTACTATATTGAACAAGAGTGGTGACAGCAGGCATCCTTGTCTCGTTCCTGACCTTATGTAATTTCCTCTTTTTGAAAAGCAGCTTTTAATAGTAAATTACTACCCAAGTTGTCATAGTTAGCTTTTTCGCCATTCTTATTTTAAAAAGAGAATTTAGGTGCAGCCTACTGATATAATGATAATGATTATACCCCATGGTACAGATCCTGAAGTCAGAGGTCAACAACTTAAGAGTACTGGCACCAGTTTTATTAGAGGGGTATTGTACCTCCCTAGAGCTGTTGATTTTATTCCTCTTGTATTTTAGGGCTTTTAAAAAAATTTTAGAGACATGAGGCACCTTCTTATGCCTCATGCCTCAGTGCTCAAGTTTCTGTGATCTGTCACTCAAGTGAAATCCTTAGAAATACCAACTTGCCCCTCTTGGCAGTGAAATCAAGTGTAGATAGATAATTATGCCATGCACCTGTGCCTCTCAGCCATTCTAATAAAATCTCGAAAACAGTCCCCATTTCCCCACACAGTGCCCTCACCTTGGTGCTCCCAATAGTAAATTTCAAGTAAGGGAAATTTAAAAGAGAAAGTTTCACAAAGCTTTCAATAAATTCAAATAAGAATTATGCTCTAGATTCTGTCATTCAGTTACTCCTAGCAAATTTCTAATCTGCCCATTATGTCCTGTTATGACTACTATAGAAGCTTAAATTGAAGTCTACCAAAGAAATTACGTTTATGCCTTTACAATAGCCTTGAAAACAATACTGTATAATCTAAAGGAGTAGTCTTGGATGTATACTATGTACAGAAGGCACACAGGTTCTGTGGTGGTAGATGCTGTTTGTCTTTGTAAAATGACCATTATAAGGGTAGAAAAGTGGAAGAACTACCTCTGGAGTTTGTACTTACTATCTAGATTTCTCCTTTCCCTCCTCCCCCCTCTCATTCCTCCAAATACTATCTAGAGCCATCTACAGGCTGACAACCACCTTTCTTAGCTTCTGCTGTGCTGCCTTGAAGCAGTAATATTTATCTTTAAGTTACTGCTGTTTCCTTTACCCCAGCCAGTTGTCAATGACAGAGATGTTTAAAAAACAATCACTTTAGTGTCATGAAAATCACTGCTAATTAAATTCGACCAGAATACTTGCTGAGTGTTTCATGTCGACTCAACATTGTACATTTTCCTAAGATCTTTTTCCTAAGCAAATTATAAACAAGACAGCAGACTTCTGAGCCTCAGGGGGCATTTTCCCCAGTTTTGTTCTTATTCTTATATCTTATGATCATTTGGTGACAACAGTATGTTGAAAAGACAAAATTAACAGCTGAATTTTTAAATTTTGAGAAGTGTGATATTGATTAACCTATTAAATGACGTTTAGTAAATATATATAAATATATAGTATTAAAACTTTTCTTTTGGTTAGCTAAACAATAAAGTGATTAGCATTTATGGGGTGTGTTCCATGTCTTAGTCATAGATCTAAACACTTTATTTCATTTAGAAATTTCAATAATGTTCTGCCATTTTGCACTTGCATTTTCTGTTCCCAGTCCCATATCACCCATACTTCTCAAATAAAGAAATTGAAGTCTAAATAAAAACTCTGAAATCTAAAAAAGTAAAGAATGCCAGCACAATGGGTGATGTGACCACAAGCCACGTGATCGCCAAAATCCTTAGACACTATACAGTTTCTATTGATTATTCAAACCAATAATTATAATCTCTCTTGTGAAAAAGAAATTTGTCTTAATACTAAAGAAATCAAGAAGGATTGACTAACTACATAACAATCTGTTAGATGCAATGCATTGCATTTAACTTTAAAATATAAGCTACATGGTACTTATTCGTGTCATTTTGTGAATATCCATAGAAACTAAAATTTGGGAACCATGGAACTACCCAGAAGAGATAAGACATATATTAATCAACCCAAATTAAGTTACAATCCAAAATTCTGATCCAAATGAGCAATACAGATCAAAAACGCTAAAACAGACCATGCTGTGGCTCAGAAGGCTGAATGGTGGAAAGAGGTAGGGAGAGAATTCCATACAAATCCATACAAATAAAAGGCACCAGCACCGAAGGGCATAAATAATAGAGATCTGTGAATGGTGCACACACCAGATTGGCTCAGTCAGAACTTGACCCAGGACAGATGGCTCACACTGTAGATCCACGGACTGTACAAAATTAACAAGTGCATTTGCTTGCCCTAAATAGTATTTTTAGAAGTAATCCATATTCTTAAAACAAAAAAACTTTCACAAAAAAACACAAATCATATCTGAGCAACTCAGTGAATTTTTATAAATGTTGAACACACTTATAAAATCCCTCATATATCAACAAACAGCTTGACTGCTAGCAATCCATGAGAGCCCTTCTCTCCCACCTTGACTTAGTAACGCTCTACAGTACTCACCAGCCTGACTTCCTTCTACACAGGCTCCATGGGCTAGTTTGCTCTGGTCCAGAACTTTTACACAAATAGGATTGTGTAGTATACACTACTTTGTTTCTATCTTTTGTGTGTTTGCAGAATTCAGCCCTGCTACTTCATGCAGCAAAACAAGCATTTCATTATATAGATACATCACATAAAATATGATTCTTTTATCAAGTTCAGATTTTTAACCTGTTTTTCTGCTGTTGTCTTTTTTATTGATATGTAGAAGTTTTATGTATCTTGAAAATGTCATTTTTAAAATACAGACTCTACATAAACAATACTTTTCATTCTTCTTGATGTATTTTAATGAACAAAAGGCCTTATTTTCAATGTACAACTAGTATTTTTTGCATCCTATTTAAGAAATACTTTATCATTTCTTGGCCTTTTGGCAAATATCAAGCAAATATTTAAGAAATATTTGCCTGCCTCCCATGAAATTATTCTTCTTCATTCTCTTCCTTAAGTACTATTGCTTTACTTTTCATATTACATATACAATTTGTTTAGAATTAATTCTTTATGGTATATAAGAGACCATATAATAACTTTCTCCATATCATAATATCACATTTTCCTAAGACTATCTTTTAAAAGATTATCATTTAATTACTACAGTACAGTGACACCTTTGTCATTAATCAGATATCATATGTTATTTTTATTTTGAGACTTTTTTACTTTTCTATCTTTGTACTTATGCAAGACTTGACATCTGGTAATGTGTAAGTCCTCCAACTTGGCTCTTTGGGATTTCCTATTCTTTGGAATTGGCTAACTGGGCACAGTGGTACACACTTATAATCTCAGCGCTCTGGGAGGCTGCAGGAGGAAGATTGTAAATTCAAGCGCTACATGTGCAAATTAATGACTTAATGAGACTCTGTCTCCAAAGAAAAAAGCATCTGTCAAAGACCCATTTTCATCTCCAATATCATAATAAGAAAAAATAGAATTGGCTCATTAATTTTCTAATTTACAAAAGACAGAGTTATAGTGAATACATATGTCAATTTGGAGAGACTATGTACTTCCATAATATTGAACCTTCTAAACTATGAACATAGTATATTCTATTTTCAGGCCTCTTTTAATTTCTTATGTTATTGTATAGCATGCTTATAAGAATTTGAGTCATTATGGAACAGTTCATGTACAAAGAAAGGTTTTAAGCTTTTCTTGACTATATCTGCTAGGCGTAGTGAAATAAACTTGTAATCCCAGTACTCAAGAGGCTGAAGTAGGAACATTGTGAACTTGAGACCCAAAGGGAGAGAGAAGACAAAGAGAGAGAATATTTCATAGAAACCAGTCCAATACTCCTAGGTGGCAGCAATAGGCAGTGTCCTCCTATACCTATGGCATATGCTCTTCAACTCATAGCAATTTCCACCATAAACTCACAAGATTCACAATCCTGATTTCATTCTTATCTATCTACTGGGCCATGAACTGTTGCACAAAAAATGAAAAGGAAAATCATGAGAAATAATACTCATTATTCATATGCAAATATTTATTGAACATGAACTCCATGTCAGGCACTACATTATGTGTTAAAATTATGCTTCTGAGCAAAAGTTCATAGTTTTTATGTTTAAACTCAGAGGATCTTAATACAATTATTTCAATTGTAACTATAGTAACATGGAAAACTTTCATAAGAAAATCTTTTACATAGCACTCTTCATTCTGCCAATTGGTGGAAGTTAGGGTGACTGAAGGGAGAACACAAAGAATGAGGATACAGGAAAAACTCAGAGAGACAAAGGGAAAGAGGATGCTCTGGTGTATTAACAGAAAATTTCTCAAAAATTACAAGAACATCAAACTGCCTTAGGGTTTACAACATCCCCAGGGTCAAAAGGATAGTCACAGAACACCATAATGAGCAGTATTGATAGTCCTTGCTCCCAGAGAGCTCCCATTGTAATGGCAGTAATTGAAGTCAAAACAAAATAGAGAAATTCCTTAAATTTCAAGTGTTTGAATTTCGACATTATCTTATGGTTAACCCACAGTAAGTGGGGCTTTACTTCCTGTTCTAGGTTTCTTAATATGCTTAATGGAAGGCTGTTACTTCATTCGATCCTAGGTTTGAAATAAATCAACCAGGACCTGTCAGTAATAGGGCCTCTGGTCTAGGGCCCTGCCACCTTCAGCATGCCCAATCGTGTGTGTGTGTGTGTGTGTGTGTGTGTGTGTGTGTGTGTGTGTGTGAGAGAGAAAGAGAGAGAGAGAGAGAGATGTTTGTTGGAAGTATGCTGTAGTTATCACTAATGGATCACTGAAATTTTTCCCATGTAAAGACATTGCAACCCTCTTCCCTAGGATTCACACACATCTGCATGCCATGACATCAATTAGCCCTACCACACACAGGAAGACCCAGTAACACTTTAAGTCTCTGGGGGATCATTCATACCATTCAGTGCATTCCTGGCACTGCACTCTCTAAATGTACCACTCAAAGATGCTATGTAGCTCAATACACTTGTGACACATAAAATAATTTGCTGAAAGCCTGTAAGAGTTAGCCTTCATCCTCTAAATATTGACTTGGTGCAAGAGATTTAAGATAAACTGTAGACACTAATGCCCAATATTCCACGGGCTGGCCCAAAGCTCTAGTGGCATAAGCAGAAACAGACAAAATATCTTCAGAAACCAGTGGAAGAACTGAGAACCCCTTAAGAAGCTTTTACCCATAGTCACCCCACAGTCAGATGGTTTCCAGGTCTTTAAATAGTTTGCCTGGAGTTTTGTTGATGACATCCTCCAAATCATAGGTAAGTAGAAGTGTGAGGGGTCAGAGGTCACCACCGAACCCTTGTGGGATCTCATGTATCTAAAGTTCTGGTCTCCTTTTTCTCTCTCTCCCTCTCTCCCTCTCTGTCTCATCTCTCTCTCTCTCTCTCTCTCTCTCTCTCTCTCTCTCTCTCTCTCTCTCTCTCTGAAATGCAAATGCTAGTTTATTGCACTGTAAATCCTGCTTGGATGAAACAGAATTTTAAATAGTCTGTAAAATCCCCCTCCCGGTTTCCTTCTGGACCATGGTACAGTCACCCCTGGCACACACCAAGCCCAGCAGCCTGTCTGTATTTTATATCAGTTCCCATCAGCATGCTTGTCACTCCTTATGGTTTATTTTCATCTCTCTCTAGCAAACATAGCCACTTGAGAAATGAGAACAGACGGGGTCAGGGCGCATACTGTCCACTTTACTCAAGGGAGAGAGCACTGCCAGACCGCAGCTGTGGGGAGAGGGGGCTGCCCCTGGTACTGCAATTGGCTTCCTTCTGAGAGCAAAGTCTTTGGTTTAAATCATTTTGAGGTCAGAGAAGAAGGTGCTGGGTATAAATGGGGACAGGGTTCCTGTGATCTCAACTCCCCATACCAAGGTCCAAAATTCTAAACACTGCAGCTGATGGTGAACTCAGATATTATCTGATCTACATCTCACCTGTCACCCAGGAAAGGAAGTGGGTAGATAAAGAAGGTGATCTAAGTGCCGGGTGTGGTGGCTCATGCCTGTAATCCCAGCACTCGGGAGGCAGAGGCAGGAGGATTGCTGAGTTCGAGGCTTGCCTGGGCTACATAGTGAGCTGAGGGCCAGCCTGAATTACAAAGCGAGACTCTGTCTCAAAAAAAAAAAAAAAGAAGGTGATCTATCCCAGGCCGTGTGCCTCATTTTCAGCACAATCAGTAGAGGAGGGTATTAGAACACGTTTATCTCACATAACAAGGATTTCAATGGTGCACAAGGAGGGCACCCAGGAACAGCAACATCTCACCAAGTGCTGAACAAGATGGGCACCAAAGCACATCCTCATTCCTCTTCCTTCACTCTGGCAGGTGCCCTCTCATGTGAGCCATCTGCTTTCTCTAGTCGTCCACTACATGGAGCATGATGCATGCTCTGAATTCACTGCTCTGCATTAGCTCTGCAGAGCTCTGGCACCAGAGCTCAGGGTCACAGCAGATGACAGTCCTATTCAGAGAGGTATCCAAACCTGGACACCCAGGATAGACAGAGAGACAAAGCTGAGAGATCATCTTTCCTGGGTGGAAAATATGTGGGGCAGAGCAGATTCCCCCCAAGTTAATATTTTGAACTAGATTTTACATCTGCTGAGTCCTACTGTAATGCATATTCATGAGAAAATATTTCTGAAGATAAGGTGCCTGGCTTGTAATCACATAGCCATTATTTTTTAGTAAACAATTAAAACTTCTTTATCAATAACAGAGTTTATAGATACCCGTCTTACAGAGTTAAAGGAAGACTGGGATAATTTATGTAAAGTGATTAGAAGCAGATCTGACACAACACATTTACTTATTGGCATTAAGTGCTCAACAAACACTAGTTATCATTACTATTTCTTTCCACAGCACATGTGATGGTTTTAAAATATGTCTACAAATTTCTGCCCTTCCCACAAATGATAAAGTCTAATTTTCCTCCTTTGAACATGCTCCACATTAAGGACTTGCTTCTAATGAACAGGATACAATCAAAATGACACAGCTTGACTTGTAAGGCTAGGTCAGAGGTGATACAGCTTCTCCCTGGCTGGAACTCTTGCACTTAGAAGCTAGGCACTAAGTTTTGAGGAAACCCAGGACCCCGGGGGAAACTATGTACAGACACCCTGGCCATTAGATTCAGCTAAGGGGACAACCAACATCAACCACAACTGGTAGTGAATGAACTTCCAGGTAATCCCAGCCTCAGCTTTTAAGTCTCACACTCAACATCATGGCCCACTCAGAGCAAGGGATCCACTCCAAACTCTGCTAATCCACAGGACCTGTGAGCACCATCAAGGCTGGATTTGCACTACTTGTTTAGGAGTACTTTATGGCCTCCTTTTTCATCTCTATGAGAGTATTATTTGTACAAAGCTTGATGAAATTCAGGAAACATTAAGTTTTCCCTAAAGCTTTACTTCTACTGTATGGTGTTTATGGTGTTTCTTAAACTAAAGAGTGATTTCATTCTTTTTTTTTCTGTTTGACACAGGGCCTCACTCAGTAATTCAGGATATCCTTAAACTCTAGTAGCCCACACTGGCCTCGAAGTCGTGGCAATCCTCCTACCTCAGCTCCCAAGTGCTGGGATTGCAGGCATGTACCATCACACCCAGCTAGAGTAGACTACAGTGGCATAGAAACTTTAAAATAAAAAAGTAATATTTTGATTTAGTACCAGTTATCTAAGATTTAAACGTGTGATTTGAAAATATTTCTCATTTAATTACAGTAAATTTCAACACTGCTCACGCTATACCCATTCCCAGTACTGAGTTTATCAGACAAAAGCTGAAGATTTTATTCAATTATTAGAGTTTATGAGGACCTGTGTGTGTGTGTGTACACACACACACACACACATATCTGTGTATTTCTTTTCTTTTTCCCTGTGTCCTAAAGGGAAGACCACACTTTTACCCTGTGAATAAATGAGAACTACACGTGGGTCTTCTATTATATGTCTCTTGATGGAATCCATATTAGGAATGGAAGGTCGAACTACAGTTTTCAATGGTGAATTACCAATATGTTAACAACAATTGACTTAGTATTTCTCTTCAAGATTTGGAGAAGTGAACCAACAATGATAGTGGAGACCTGTAATCACAGCAACTTGAGAGGATGAAGCAGGAGGATTACAAGTATTTTCTTAAAATTAATTTTAAAAATCTAAAGCACCTGTGGAGGTATCTTAGTGATAGAGCACAGAGTTCCTGAGTGCCAGCACCAGTGCTATCAAAAAAAAAAAAAATCAGAAGAATGAAGAACAAGACAAGGACGTTTGCCTTCAACACTTTTTCATTGAGCTGGATTTTCCAGACTGGGAAATTACACAAAAAAAAGAAAGAGAAAACCTTCAGATTGGCAAGAAAGAAGTAAAATTATTGTATGCCTAAAACCCAAAGACTATGACATACTGGCCCAAGAAACTTCGTTTTCAGAAGGACTTTAAGAAAATAATGCAGGTGAATTTCAACTAGACTTTGTAAAACACAAAACTAAAGCTTTCACAACAATCAAGCGTATAATAACTATTGGTGGGATTGCAGACTTGTGCAACCATTATGGAGATCTGTGTGTAGATTCCTCAGAAAACTAGGACTAGAGGTCCCATTCGACTCTGCTATTCCCCTGCTAGGAATATACTCAAAGGAATTTTTTAAATTACATTGGAAAGATATATGTACACTCTTGTTCACAGAAGCTCAGTTCATAATAGCCTAATCTTGGAAACAACCCAAATGCCCATCTACTGGAGACTGAATAAAGAAGATGTGGTTTTTTTCTAAAATGGAGTATTACTCTGCCATAAAGAATGACAAGCTTCATTCATTTATGTGCAAATGGATACAGCTAGAGGACAAACTAATAAGTGAAATAGATCACAGATATGCAAATAGCAGATCTTTTCTTTGGTATGAGAACTTATAGATGTAAATGAGTTCTAGAATGTATGACAGTTTTTGCAAAATAGGAAATATCCAAAGGGAATTTGGTGTGGGAACGTAATGAGGGGAAAGAATAAATATAATTCTGAAAGAAATTAAAAGAGCATTAGGCCAGAGATTTAGCTCAGGCGTGGTGACTCACGCCCACCAGCAATCAATACCACATACCACAGTGCCAGCGTGGTGGCTCACGCCTGTCATCCCAGCACTCGGGAGGCAGAGGCAGGAGTACTGCTGAGTTCCAGGCTTGCTTGGGCTATATAGTGAGCTCAGAGCCAGCCTGAGCTACAAAGCAAGACCCTGTCTCAAAAAAAAAAAAAAAGAAAAGAAAAGAAATTAGAAGAGCATGTATATAAGGAGTGGGGGGTTGTGGGTGGGTAGGGATGTGGGTAAAAATGAGAATTAACTTGTGTCATACACTGGTACAAATTCCACAATATTGTGTGTAATTGTGAGCTGTATATAAAATGTACCAATAAAGAATTCAATTAAAAAAAAAAAGAGTGTAATAACTAGAATGCTACTGGCTCTTCTTGCTAGCTGGGTGATGAAGAGTGCAGTACTAAACCTCAGTGTTTCTCAGTTTTCCCAGCTGCAGAATGGGGTTAACCACAGTTCCTACTTCACAAGTTTGATATGAACATAAAATGCATGATCCTATGAGAAGCAGTTATACTAATAACAAGCCATGTTTGCTGTTGAGAAACTACACTCTGTAAGCACTAGAGCAAAACACAGCGGCACCTATAAGTAGGTGTTGTTACTCTGCCCACCCTTTCTTCTCTCACTTTCCCCTGCCCCCTCATGAACCCTATGGGAAACGGCCATGGCTTGTTTGAAATCAAATAAAGGCACGAACCAACTAGCCAGTCCTTTACATTCTATAGATCATGACTTTCTCTCCCATAGAGGACTAGTTCTAAAATCCCAGACTGGTCACCAGAATTTGTTTTTTGAGTTTGGTTTTCCATTCTTTTGACTTATGCCACTCATTAATTTGAGTTTCCTTTTTTCTCTGCAATGCATTTCACCAAAAGTTCATTTCCAAGAGTACATATCGGACAAATGTTTCTAAAACCTTATGACTTGTAAAATTTACCCCACCCCCATTCACCAGTGGACAGAAAATCTTTAACAGGTCACCTTACACCTAATGAGCTGGCTCCCAGACTCACATACATAATTTATAGTGCTCAACATTTCTTTCAATTAGTGGCAATCATGAGTGTGATCCTATGTTTCCAAAGTAGTCACTGCAAGAACATTGTGGTGTCCCTAGATAAGAAAGGAACTGAAGATTTCCAGTTCAAAAATCAAAGACACCATAGCAATCCTGAGTTTAAAGTTTCCTGATGGTCAGTAACGAGCAGAGTTTTCTTAAACGGTTAGGGCTGTTTCAAACTGGAGAATGTTAACAGCTCACTGACAAAGGGTAGACATGACCCTTGTATTGAGCTTCTGTAATTCTCTATCTCCAATATCGATGGCTTCCTGAAGTAGCAAAATCTTGGGGGCAATGAAGCAGGTTAGAGAAGGAATCAGAGTGGGCTCATGATTCATGCCTCCTCCCAAGAGGGTAGATGTGCCCTCTTAATACCTTTCAACTTTGGGTTAGGGCTTTTCTGCCATTCTACTCAAACACCATTTTACACTTAAATACTAGTCACACCTCAGAAACAAATAAAATACTTAAAAGTTTTGGCTTTACATTTTCCTCTAGTAAATTAATCAGGCATTGATACAAGTTAAGTTGAAACTCCTTATTCATGTAATTCTTTGATGTTGATGAATCATAGAGCAAGTTTGGCCAGCATTGAAGAAAAACACCAAGCCAATTATAGCTCTAGAGTTGAAGTCAGGATGGGACATAGTGTAAGACAATACTCTGCTCCTGGGAGTGAGGCAAAAGATATACCCTTGACCTTAAGTGACCTATTTTCCATCTCTTGTAAACATGAAATGCTGGCAGCTGGGTATTTCTGTGCTGCACTCCACCCTCTCATCCACATACCATGTTTGGAGGAATGCAGAGGCACTTCCTGTTTGGGGTCATGACCTACAGCTAGAAATTGCTCCTCAGGCAGAACTGGAGCAACAATATCTGCTAATGAGACAGGCTTCTCCTTACAGCCCTTAAGGCTCACCTCATCCCTCCCCAAGGGCCAGAAACTTAAAAGCCAATATAGAGAAGAGAGCAGCAGGGAAGCTGGGGAACTTCATTAAAGGGACAAAGCTCCTTCTTGAACCACTGATTGCTATTCCAGATCACCTTCTCAACTGCTCACTCTTTGGTAGTACCTGATGTCCCTTCTCTTACACCCACTCTCCTGGGTGCAAGAGCAGTGGATCAACACAGGATTACAATCTTTGAAGTGGTGACATCTATTACAGATCTGAAGGCAAATTTATAGAACTGTCAGTAAGGAAAAATGAACCTTGTGAACTGAACTTTCTAAAATTAGTCCATCTAACAACTAATAGGAATAGAGGCATAAGCAGGGGGACTATCTACAACACCTTGAAGGAAATGTTTTCCAGCTTGCAAAATTACCTACCTAATTAGTTCAAGCATTATAGAATTGAGAACCAAAATATCTATCACAGAACAGAAACAGACCTGCAGTTTTTATCAAGTAAGTGCCCAGCCCATTGCTTCCCCTTAGTTTGGCTCCCTGAAAGCCAAGTCAAACCTGCTGGTTTGCATGTGCTTTTACATGTATGTATCTTTGTGTTAATAAACAAACATATTCTGAGGAGACTTAGTCAGAAACTTCTCTCTTAGAGGTCCAGATAGGAAAGAAAACAAAAGGCTGTGTTTCTGAACACAAGCCAAGAATTTTCTACAGAAGAATGACAAGAATAATAAAGCTCTGTGTCCTACTGTGCCCATGCTCATTGTTTTTCTATAAATCACAATAAATCCTCTCTCCTGGTAAATATCAACAAGCAATAGATAAATGAATAAAAGTTAACACTATTTATTGCCTACTTCCGAGCTATCTTCAAAGATTATAGAAGTTGGTGAGTTCTTTTTCATATCCACGAAAGTCCAAAGGATCTGCAGCAACCTCAGGGTCTATGAAGCTGTTCTTTCCTCTTCTGATAAACTCTTCATCCATATGAGTCTCAGAATTATAACAGGTGGCCTTCCATTATAGCCACTGCAAGCAGGCCTGAGGTACCTCCAGTTCCTCCTTACTATGTGTCACCACCCACAAATGAACTATCAACGACATTAAAAGGAGGTTCCAGAGAATTTCTTCAAAACAAGAGTTTCAAACTCAAATATCTGCAGAAGGCAGGTAGGTAATATATAACAATGAAGGGAACAAGGAACGTGTGAGTCCCACTTGCTACTTCAGTCTATTTTAACTTCTGCCAGTTTGTGCAGTGAGACTTTATACACTTGATGTTGCCATGTTTCCTCATCTTTAAGAACTTGCAAAAATCTCAGGAGTTTTGTTGTTATTGTTCTTGTTGTTGTGATTTTCAGCTTATACAACAAATTCAGTTTTATAAAATACCATGTCAGGGAATGAAAATACACCTGAGAAACTAACCAACTATTTGTTTATAGTTTTATCTCTGTACATTTAAACACACAGAAGCACATACATGTGCTCATATTCATCTACCCACAATCTCAGAAGTGAGAGATCCCAGAAGCTGGATCTGTCAAATTTCAATCTTCTTTAGATATAGTTTGAAGTAACCCTAACACTTATTCCTTTATCAATTTGTTAATTTGGAGATATTTGGCAATAGAATTATAATTTATATAAAGTATAATAAGATATAGGTTATGGATTTTTAAATGAATTTTTGCATACTAAAATGAATTCTAATAGAGGAAATTTTATATAAACACTAAAATATATAGATATCAAAAACTTATATATAGTCACCAAAAAGCAAACAATTAATGTTATCCAGAAATTTTTTTTATTCTCTATAAATACTAGAAACAGAATTTGAGTTATGGAGCCACAAAAAACACACAGCAAGGTCAGTTTCCTCACCTGCATGAAAGACATAGAAAGCAACAAGCCATTGCCAGGGCACGGCCATGATGACAACCTTCTAGATGGTTAGTATTCAGTAACAATTTAAGAAGACTGGAGAAGAATACATAAATTGACTTCCTAGTATACATTCCATTGAAATTTACATACCACATATCAAAACTGTCAAGCAAAACTTAGTTTTCAATAATCAGTAAAGCTTTTACTGAGCAAGAATGAGAAGAAGGAATATTAAAGATTATACAGAAATTTTCAAGATAAAACAAATAGGTTCTATCTTGACTTGTGATGAGATACAGATGTCTATAAACAATTGCTCCTGGGCCGGAGATTTAGCTCAGTGGTTCCAGCGCCTGTCTTGCAAACTCAAGGTCCTGAGTTCAATCCTGGTAACCACATACAATGTTGGGCGTGATGACTCACGCCCACCAGCAATCAATACCATATACCACAGTGCCGGGCATGGTGGCTCATGCCTGTAAATCCCAGCACTTGGGAGGCAGAGGCAGGAGGATTGCTGAGTTCGAGGCTTGCCTGGGCTACATAGTGAGCTCAAGGCCAGCCTGAACTACAAAGCGAGACCCTATCTCAAAAAAAAAAATAATAATAATTGCTCCTTAGGAAAAAAAAGATGCACCTCATGTTCAAATACAGATTCACTGTGCAATAAGAGTGTATAAAAAGCACACAAGAGCTACTGCATGGGAGGACAGACTGTAGAATTAGACAGTGTGTAGCAGCTCTATCTTTTCTTTGCTCTCACAAACAGCAGGCTTCATTTTCCTGAGCAGTTTGTGGAAAGGTTTTTCAGTGCTCTGAGAATTGGGAGTCATTATGGGATGCACAGTGAAAATAGTGGCTTATTCAGAATAAGCTGAACAACACAGAGGGCTATTATTTCTAGTCTAAATGGTTCTAATGGGATTGGGTCAATCACTTTCTTTCCTAGATCTTTCTATTAAAAATGTTTTCCTTTTTTTCTAACTGAAAAATTGTGCTGCTTGTGAGTAGACTAAGTACATTTGCAAATTCCTGGTGACGCTGTGTAAGTGCCATGATTGCAAATTCAAATCTAAACATCCACATTGTATTTTATATTATGAAATAGCTGCTAACAACCAGAGTCTGTCCCCACTGCATTTGAGAAGGGCAGTTGTTTTTCCATATTTGTTGTTATTATTATTCCATGCATATCCACAAACCAGTTTGCCTTTTCAATTGTGAAGCTGTTACTTGCAGCCCTGATTAAAGATTCTGAAAGTAACTCTCTATATGAGGGTGGGCTTTGGAATCTGAAAAACTCAGTATGTTATCCTCCTTCTGCTCCTGAGTAGCCAAATGATCTTCCTTCAGTTAAACCTCTTAATCCTTAACCATGGCTTTTCCATCTGGAAAATGATTTTAACATCTGCTTTAAAAGATTGTTACTTTTAAAGAGAAAATACTTCTAAAGAGTAAGGAATAAATAGTAATAAAAAAATCAAAGTATTTTGGAAGAAAAGCAAGTCTGATTTGTTAGAATGTGGACCAGATTCTTAGAATGTATGGCAGAACCAAGTTTCCAAGGGAAGTCCAAAATAAGCTTCAGAGGAAAATTTCAGTTCTTTAAAGGCAGTCATTTCCAATCATTTGTGAAATGATTGTTGGTGGTGCTTACTGGGTTCAAGGAAAATAAATGGGGGGAGGGTGGAAGGGAAAGGGGTGGAGATTATTGAGTAGCTGAATCAGTTCCTTAAAGGATTTAAACTCCAGTAGTAAATGAGAAGTAAGACTTGCCAGACAATTACTATGATTCAGAACCCAAAGTCATCCCTGCTATAAAAGAGGCATATTCAAAGGATACCAACACTCACGAAGAGAACAAGGCTGTTTTGCCTCTGAATTCTATTTCCTTTCATAATTGTGAATTTGTCATTAGAACACCAATGTTTCATAGGTGAGGAAATTAGGTCCCCAAGCAGAAGGCGTAAAAATGACATAACAGTAGAGTAGGGCCAAAATATGAAGTCATCTAGCATGTTCCTCCTGCTTCACACGACCTGTAATTCTCTTTTTCTGAGTCAACTGGAAATACCCTTGAAACACTGCATGACTCTTCTAACACAACAAGGAAGAAAGATTCAAATGAATAAACTCTGTAATAGTTTTGGCTTTAGGTTTTTACATGGTTTTATTCCATCTGTCCTTTTCCATTCTCTTTTTAGCCAGATACTTTTAATTTCTGCCTAACGTATAAGGCTTTCTTCGGTCAGTTTATTGCCTAATAAACAAACTTGCTTATGCCTGACTGATTTTTTCTTTCTTTTTCTACTTCCTTCCTTCTTTACTTTCACCTCCAAGTGAACACAGACCTAGTATTCAAAACCAACCAAAGATCCCTGAATTCCTACTATGTCAAACATCTGAAGAAATTGTGGGCATCACAATGGGGCTTGGTGTAGAGAGACAATGAATTGTGTGACTCTCTTCCTACTCTAATGAAAAATGTAACTTGGCACAATACTGAAAGAGAAAAGAAATCCCAAGAGGTACTGAGATGGAATCTTTTAACAATTTATATCAAGAAAATTAAACAAAAAGGGCCAGGCATATACTGTTAATCTTGGCTGCTCTGGAGGCTGAGGCAGGAAGACCCCAATTTCAGAACCAACTTGGGCAACTCAGTTGAACCATGCTTCAAAATAAAAAACTCTGAGGAAGTAAATCAGTAGTAGAATGTTTTCCTGGCACACAAAGGGCCCTCTGATCAAGGCTCAACACAAAGCAAGTAAGCAAGCAAGCAAGCAAGCAAACAGGGAGGGAGGAAGGGAGGGAGGGAGGGACAGAGGGAGGGAGGGAGGGAGGAAGGAATAATTAAAATTATTTAATTTTATCTAATAGTCACAATAATATTGGAACTTGATTTAGCATCCCTCTATACAAACTGAATAGCATGAGCCTTTAAAAATTCAAGGAGAGAAAGAGGAGGGAGGGAGAAGGGAAGGGAGGGGAAAGAAAGAAAGAAAGAAAAAGAAAGAAAGAAAGAAAGAAAGAAAGAAAGAAAGAAAGAAAGAAAGAAAGAAAGAAAGAAAGAAAGAAAGAAAGAAAGAAAGAAAGAAAGAAAGAAAGAAAGAGAGAGAGAGAGAGAGAGAAAGAAAGAAAGAAAGAAAGAAAGAAAGAGAAAAAAAGAAAGAAAGAAAGAAAAAGAAAGAAAGAAAGAAAGAAAGAAAGAAAGAAAGAAAGAAAGAAAGAAAGAAAGAAAGAGAAAAAAAGAAAGAAAGAAAGAAAAAGAAAGAAAGAAAGAAAGAAAGAAAGAAAGAAAGAAAGAAAGAAAGGGGGAGAAAAAGGGAGAAAAGAGAGAAAGGGAGAAAAGGGAAAGGGAGAAAGAGGGAGAGAAGGAAGGAAGAGGAAGAAGGAAGGAAAGAAGGGAAAAGAAATGAAAGAAAGAAAAAAAAAGAAAAGAAAAATGGAGGAAAGCAGTATTTCCTATATGTTTAAATTATGGAGTGATGAGGACATTATTTACATATAATGTTATATAATGTTAAGTTGTTTTTCTGTATCGGTGTTTCAGTCACCAAATACTATGCAAGTACTCTACTGAGCTACATATCTAGCCCACTGAATTATCTTTATATAGTTTTTCTTTAATAGGGATAGAGCAATCAGCCTTGGCAGAATAAAGACTTAGTAACTACCATTACTGAGCATCTACTTGGAAGTTTATCTACATTATTTAATTTTATCTAATAATCACGATAATCCTGGAACTTGGTTTAGCATCCCTCTGTACAAATTGAATACTGCAAGCCTCTGAAAATTCAATTTACTTGTCCAGGACCACCCAGATGAAAAGCAGTGGGACAGATATCAGGCACTATGTCTGATGAGTCCCTCAGTACATCCTGTTGACCACCTCTGCCCTGCAACCTGAGACTAGACACCAGTCCAGGCTCCATGACTGGAGCTCACCTTGGAAAACTAAGCTATCTGTTTGCCTCAAGTCTTCTTCGCATTGCTCTTTAGTCTTTCCCAAAACTGACTGTCATGCTCATTGTATTCTAATTCATTATGCATGCAAACTACCCACCCCCAAACTCAGAGCTTCCCATCAACATTCACCTGCCCTGTGACCTCACCCATCCTGAGCTGGCTGTAGTCAATTCTGTCTGGGACTGACAGCTCATAGGGCCCACGCCCCCATGATCCAAAGGAGTATGATCCAAAGGAGTAAGTATTAAGGTTGCCATTCTGAGAAGTTTAAAATGACTGTACAGTATAGTTTTCAGGGAAGTTGCTGGGAAGAGAGTTTGATCCAAAGAAAGCACTGACTTAAGTGAAAAAGAAGGCACAGACCAATGTATCAGGACAGAAGAGTATAAAAACACTTTAGGGGCTGGGGATTTAGCTCAAGTGGTATAGTGCCTACCTTGGAAGCACAAGGACCTGAGTTCAATCCACGGTACTGAAAAAAAAACACTTTAGCATAAGAATAAATATATTAGGGCCAGGGATTTAGCTCAAGTGGTATGTACCTACCTTGGAGGCACAAGGGCCTGAGTTTGATCCCGGTGCCACAAAAATGTTGCCGGTTGTGGTGGCTCACGCCTGTAATCCCAGCACTTGGGAGGCAGAGACAGGAGGATTGCTGAGTTCGAGGCTTGCCTAGGCTACATAGTGAGCTCAGAGCCAGCCTGAACTACAAAGCGAGACCCTGTCTCAAAAATAAATAAATGAAGGGACGGAGGGTTAGCTCAGTGGTTCCGGCGCCTGCCTTGCAAGCGCAAGGACCTGAGTTCGATCCCCGGTAACCACATATAATGCTGGGTGTGGAGACACCCCCACCAACAATCAACACCACATACCACAGTGCCAGGTGTGGTAGCTCACGCCTGTAATCCCAGCACTTGGGAGCAGAGACAGGAGGATTGCTGAGTTCGCCAGCAGCTTGCCTGGGCACCATAGTGAGCTCAGGGCCAGCCTGAACTACAAAGCGAGACCCTGTCTCCAAAAAGCAAAAAATAAATAAATAAATAATAAATAAATAAACCAACGATAAATGCTGGCGTGGCTGTGGGGAGAAAGGAACCCTTCTCCACTGTTGGTGGGATTGCAGACTTGTGCAACCATTGTGGAGATCTGTGTGGAGATTTCTCAGAAAAGTAGGACTACGGGTCCCATTTGACCCTGCTATACCCTTGCTAGGAATATACCCAAAAGAATTTAAAAACTCACATTGGAAAGACAGATGTACACCCTTGTTCAAAGCAGCTAAGTTCGTGATAGCTCAATCTTGGAAACAACCCAAATGTCCATCAACTGGAGAGTGGATAAAGAAGATGTGTTTTTTTCTATAAAATGGAGTATTACTCTGCCATAAAGAATGACAAGATCGATCCATTTAGGTGCAAATGGAGACACCTGGAGGATATACTAATAAGTGAAATCAATAGATCACAGATAGACAATTTCCAGATCTTCTCTTTGGCATGAACACCTGTAGATGTAAATGAGTTCTAGAAAGTAGGACAGCTTTTATAGAGTAGAATATTTCTATAGGAAACTTGGTATGGGAATGTGATGAGGGGAAGGAATAAATATGATACAGAAAGAAAATAAAAGAGCATGTATAAAGGGGGGAGGAGGGGTGGGTGGGTAGGGATATGGGTAAAAATGAGAATTAACTTGTGTCATATACTGGTACAAATTTCCCAATGTTATATGTGATTTTGAGATGTATATAAATTGTACCAATAAAGAATTCAATTAAATAAATAAATAGAATGTAGATATTAAGAAAATCACTGAGGACCAGAGACTTAGCTCAGTGGTTCCGGCGCCTGCCTCACAAGCACAAGATCCTGAGTTCAATCCCGGTGATCACACAGAATGCTGGGCATGGTGACTCATGCCCACCAGCAATCAATAACACATACCACAGTGCCGGGCATGGTGGCTCACACCTGTAATCCCAGCACTCAGGAGGCAGAGACAGGAGGATTGCTGAGTTCGAGGCTTGCCTGGTCTCCATAGTGAGCTCAGGGCCAGCCTGAACTACAAAGCAAGACCCTGTCTCAAAAAGAAAAGAAAATCACTGAGAGGAAAGAATTAGTTTTGATCATACTGGGAAATTACTTTTAAAAAAATGGGTTGGGGTTAACTGTGGATAAATGGCCTGCGTATTTGAAGATTTAGCATACCCGTCAGTTCTGTGCAGAATGTTTATAAATAGGAAACAATGAAAACAGAAAAGTTAGTGAGTCACTAAAAAATAGAAAGGATCCAAACTATTTCTACAGATACAAGTTACTGTTATCCTGGACAATCTCATACTGCATACTTGACCTAGCTGAATTTCTCACTATCCTTATCTTGTGATCTTTGAGGACAGGTGCCTACAGGCCAGAGGTCCCTCTTAAGATGAGCTGCCCAAACTGAGATCTAAGATGGTTGCCCAAGTGACTGTCAAAAAAACCCTCTAGCTTCATTATAACTCCATCTCCATGCTAAATGACATTCCCCACCACCGTGCCACGGCATGTAACAGTTGTCATGACAGTGACTGGAGAGAACCATCAGAGAAGCAAAATGAGGTGGCACTCAAATTCTTGGAAAATCTCCTATTCATAGAAAAGACATGAATATTCTTCCCCTTTATTAGCCTATCCTCTCCCCATTTCTTTTATCCTATGTTTATAACCACCTTATTCACAAAAAAGACAAGAAGTTGATTTGCAAGTTTAACTTTCACTTCTGTTCTTGGCCAAGAATAAAATTCTCCTTGAATTCTTTTTTTTTTTTTTTTTTTTTTTTTTTTTTTTTTTTTTTTTTTTTTTTTTTTTTTTTTTTTTTTTTTTTTTTTTTTTTTTTTTTTTTTTTTTTTTTTTTTTTTTTTTTTTTTTTTTTTTTTTTGCTTTTTGGAGACAGGGTCTCACTTTGTAGTTCTGGCTGGCCCTGAGCTCACTATGGTGCCCAGGCAAGCCGCCGCGAACTCAGCAATCCTCCTGTCTCTGCTTCCCGAGT